>JANEHU010002171.1:0-70767 GCA_027563435.1 Nasonovia ribisnigri
TTTTATTTTTTTTTTTTTGTCTGTCATCACCTTTTAGGACAGTAAAAATGCTTCGATTTTCTTCAACAGTACCTTTTCTGATAGGAAAGTGAATCTAGTTGGTACTTTGGGAGGTCAAAAGTCAAAATTTCCCAGTAGTTTTCAAGAGCGCCTGGAAAAACAAATGAAAAATTATGGGAAAAACAGGAATTTTTACGGAAAACCAATTTTCGGCAAAATCGATTTTGGTTTTTGGTATAACTCTAAAAGAAATGACCGTAGAGACATGAAATTTTGACCGAATGTTTATATAATCATTTTCTACACACCATATCATTTCAAAATATTCTGACTTATTTTGAGCTGTTAACGGACATTTTCAGTTTCCAATTTTTTTAGTTTTTTTTTCTATAAATGTCAATAAAATTTTATTTGTTGGGTAAAAATCTTGAAATTTAATAGTAGGCTTATAATATATAGTTTCAAAGGCAGATGAAAAATATTAAAATCTGTAGTCACAATTTTTTAAGCATTTAAAATTTGAAATTTTGATAAAATACGTAAAAATGACGAAAATGTACAGTATTTGAGTTAGAAATTCATTAAAATTTTCTTTTTAAATCTAAGATTTGAAAATGTAATACAAGATTCCTCATAAGTTTGCCTAATTTTATCAATAAAAAGTTTATAAGCAAGTCATAATAATTTTTTATGAGTGTTTTAAGTTCATAATTTTACAACATAGGATATTCACTCGATTTCTCATGTAGCGTTTTTCTTATTTGGTTGTAATTCAAAAACGAATAACTGTAGATGCATGAAAATTTCACTAAATGTTTATATTCTCATTTTCTATACACCATTCAATTTTGAAATATTTTGATTTGTTTTGAGCTGTTTACAGACATTTTTAGTTTTCAATTTTTTTAGTTTTTTTTTTTATAATTGTCAATAAAATTTTATTTGGTGGGCCAAAAAGTCTGAAAATTTAATACAAGCTTTCTTATATATTGTTACAACATCAGTTGAAAAATTTTAAAAATACATAGGCACGATTTTTTTTTATAAGCATTTAAAGTTCGAATTTTGACAAAATTTGTCAAAATCTCGAAAATTATAAATCATTGTAATTAAAAATTATAAAATGTTCAGTTTTTATAACTAAGTGTTGAAAATTTAAAACAAAAATTCTCATAAATAAATCATACTGTAACCAAAAAATCTAAAAAATATATCAACACATTTATTTTTACAGACATTTTAATTTCAAATTTAGACAAAATTTCATATTTAAACCAAGAATAATGATTTTAGTTATTTTGATATAATTTAAAAATATTATTTGTTGGTATATGAAACTTTTAGAATATATTGTTATATTTTATATACACGCAATGGCATTTTAAAATATAATTTTTTTGAGAAAAATGAATTTAACCAACTATAGTAAATACTAATGCCTATAATACTAAAATGAATTACTTTATTCACAATAATATCATCAAATACATTTAGACTTAGTAATATATTATAGACTGACTGACCGTCTTCGCTCAGAATCGTTTTTCTTATTCAATGATATTATATCATTGGATTAAATTATTAAAATCTAACACAATCCATTACAGTGGCTCACTTGTAACCTACTGTACAGCAGAGCGACATACACTTACCCGCCCTTTTTTAATTCTGTTGATAGATACCACATTAAATATACCTATAGGTGCTTATTTTTTTGGTGGAGGGGGGGCGATTAATTTGGAATTATTCAATATGATCTTTCCGACTGATCCCAACTTGGTTTGCTCATTTTTTGAAAATGTGTACACTAACAGTCTAACAAGTAACAATGTATTGCAGATTTTTATTATATATATATATATATTTTGCTATTAAAAATTAAATCCATATAGGTAACAAAACACGAAACACCGTATTCCCGTCGTTCTTTGTTTTATTTTACTTTGACTATCAAACAAACTAGCTTATTAAAATCTTTTGGAGTAGGTAAGAAAACAACATTCTTTATTTCATAAAAAAAGCTGCATATTAGTTGACAAAACAAGGATTAATTTTCTTTAAATATGTTTTGTATTACAAAAACTTAATTATTAATAGGTATATAATATTTTAATTTTTAGTATTCATTTTTTATTTTGTTTTGAAAGTGCAATTTATAGGTACTATATAATATTATATGATAGTATCTTCAGGCTTCAATTTACTGTACCTACTTACAATTACAAAATAACCTAGCTTACTTTGTTTTCAGGTTTGTCTTATTTTGTCTTAAAAAATGATTGAGGTTTATTACACCAATTACATAGATAAATCCAGTGGTAGCGAGGAACCTTGGCACCCACAGAATCCAGAGACCCACCACACACATAATTTCCAATATTTTTACTACATTGATATAGCTATAATCTATGAAATATGATTATTTATCAGTAAGGTATTAAACCATATTTAAGAAGACAATATTTAAAAATGTACAAGGTAAATATTAATAATTTTACAGCGTACATTTTTTTGTACAAACTATTAATTAATGCTCCCCCACCTAGATCTTCACACTGGATCCGTCTCGGACAACAAATATATATATATATATTAAATACTGTTGGCTGTTGCCAAGTAGTAGTGTTGGACGAGTATTGGTTTTTAATTTCGAGTCGAGTTCAAAATTCGAATACTCGAAAAACGTCCAGTATTAAAAAAATGTCGAGTATTAAAAAAAGGGTCGAGTAGTGGGAATTGCTTGAGTATTTTAAACTGTCCAAGTATCACCTGGTATTCTTATACCGGGAATATTTGGGTTCTTTAAGTTATTTATAGTTTTAACATTTATTTTTCAATAAAATACTATATTTTATAACTTTATAAGACGAGTACTGGATTCAAGGAAAGTACTCGATTTAAACAGAGTACTCGTAATTACGAGTAGGTACAAAAAAAAATGTAGTCGAGTCGAGTAATCAAACTAGACTTGAAAATGTTTCCAAAGTCGAGTACTCGTCCAACACTACCAGGTAGACACTAGGCACTTAGCATACTGCATCACAACGAAGTAAACTTATAAGAATATCTACTAAAGAATATTGTATTAGTTTTAAAGTTATTAATACACTATACACAACATAATAAATAACAACAGATTATTGGTTATTACTTGTTACTATACCTCAGTACGTCTTGCACGTTACGACTTATTAGTGTTATATTTTAAAGTAGGATAACCATGTATGCATACTCACTTATCTCAATATAATTCATGCGTATCTATAACATACAGGCTATTTAATAATATGTCATAGGATTATACTTCCATTGCAGATTTCGAGAATTAAAAGAGCTTTTTGTACGATACTGCAGATTGGATGAATGAAAAAAAAAATCCAAACGACCGCTGGTTGTTATAATAATGTTTTTCTCTTTTTTTCTCTGATCACGAAATCGAACAATATGAATACATAATATAGCTCATTATTGTGAGTACGCGCGTGCGTGTGATGGCGTTCGCAGAAGACAGCTATTGTACAACGGGAGAGACCAACGTGCGTCTATACATATTTATTTGATCGGCCGGGCGGAGGGTGGCATATCGAGTAACCATCAGTTGCAGTAGTAACAATTTGCAGCAGACGAACGGCGCGCGTACTGACTTTTGCTAATTATTATCCGAAGACGGTGGCGGTGGTGTGCCCGGTCGGATATATGCGCCGCACGCTGAGCGGTTCATTCGATAATATTATATTCCCTTCATTAGCTCATCACGGGCAATATCCGTTCTCCGGCGCAGCGGTTTATTTAATCGGTGTGTGTGTGTGTGTGTGTGTGTGTGTGTGAGAGAGAGAGAGAGAGAGAGAGAAAGAGAGAGTGATGGAGCCATATTTATAAGGGGATGAGAGGGCGAAAGAGGAGACCCGCAGAGGCGGTCTTTCAGCCGCAGACATGTCATTTGCCGCGGAGACTCCTCTGCTCGACGATTGCAATTATTATTGTATGCGGCACAAAAGAGTCTCGCCGGTCATCACGGTGGTCGAGGACGAGGAGGAATCGGTAGCGTCGGTGCCAGTGGCTTCTGCAGTATCGCGCATTATATAATAATATATATTTTATGATATTATTATTATGTAAACTGTTGTTTTAAACGACTCCGTCATAGTCGAAAATTCGTCCAGCAAACTTCTATAGAAAAAAAAAACTATGAACAAGTGTTGTTATATTCCTGTTGTACCACGCGTTATCTGTGATTCAAGATACATATTATGTTTATTTATTTATTTACTCTTATACTACACGGACGTTTCACGGAGCATAATTCATAGTAGTAATGTAGTATACGTAATAGTACCTATACATTTATAGTGCATATATACAATATACAATATACATATAATAGCTACCTAGCTATTTTACCTTATTACTTTATTTATTTATTGTTAATTCATAAGGGCTGAATGGGCGCAATACATGATTTATAAATTTCTAATAATAATATGTGAGATTATAAATGTAATTAAGATTTAAATTTAATAAACAAATAATTAAATAAATCAAAGGAAAATAGTAGAAAAATAATAATATACAATAATTAAATGAGTAAAATATAGAATACATTAATGTAATTGATAATATCTATTGATATTATTACAAAAAGACTCAATGGAGTTAAAATTGAAAAAATCGATTAGGGTATCATTAGCTAAACTAGTGGATCTATTTAATGGAGCATTTATATTTTATGGTATAGTTTGTTCTGTGCAAGTGGTTTCGAAAAGTATGAGCAGACCTAGTTTGTCTTTGAGGGACATAAAAATGTATACAGATAAGCAATTCTGGACAATCTAAATAAGAATTTCAAATCCAGTATATTTCTTCAGAGGACAAGGCTGCTCATATTTAGTGTTTCTAATAGAGTCTTATATAGTGAATGTGGTTGTCATGGAATACCTACTACATTTGTAGGACATAAAGCGAAGGAAACGATTTTGGATTGATTCGAGGCATTGTATATGTATATTTGCAGAAGGCGACCAGATAATAGAACTATATATTCAAAAGTGGAGCGTACTTAAGAGAAGTATAACGTTTTTAATGTAATTGGATTAGAAAAATATTTATATGTCCTAGTAATTAATCCAAATATCGATAATGATTTTTTTGAAATATTTAAATAATGCTTATTAAAAAATGAAGTTGTGTCAAATGTAACACCTAAATCAATATTTTCAAACACACGATGAAGTAAAATATTATTTAAATAATAGTTGTGGATAATTGGAGCACGTGAACTAGAAAAAGACATAACTTTACATTTATCAACGTTCAACAATAAATTGTTTTGTTTGCACTAGATTGATAAGGTAAGTATTAAATTTATTCTGCAAGAGGACTTCGAGAATCCGAGGAGGACTTAACAAACCAAAAAAGTTTCATATCATAGAAGTTTACGAGAGTTTAGAAAATGTAAATCATTAATAAACAAAATAAACAACAAGTGAGGTAAATGCCTTGTGGAACTCCCGATAGAACATCAAACGGATCTGACATAATTTTTTTTACTTTGCCTTTTTGCTTTCTGTTTAGATATAAGAAATCAACCACGATAAAAAGGGATCACGGATACCATTAGAATAAAGCTTATTAGAGAGGAAGGTATTTAGGTATGGTTAAATTTGTCGAAAGCCCTTGAAAAATCAGTATAAATAAGTAATAACATCCACTTGATGACCTAAAGCGAAAGCATCCAATATATACATTTCTATAAAATATTAATAGATTAGTAGTTGTTGATTTCCCCTTTAAAAATTCATGTTGATCATTATTAATTATTGGGGCGAGTACCTATAACAGGTAGTATAGTAATATAGTATAGTACCTATACCATAAATTTGCTTATAAACAATAGATTCAAATATCTTGGGTATACTAGAGATCAGGGATATAGGTCGATAATTAATTATGTCCGATAAATCATTTCCTTTTTTGATTGGTGTTACAAAGCTGATTTTTTAATCAGAACATTCTACACGCTGTAGAAAGGGATAAAATATTAAGTAAATACATTAACAGTGAGGCTAGAACAAATTTACAGTTGGTAAAGAAAAGATTTGATCTCATATAAGGACCAGCATTAGCTTTGTTAGTAATCAAATCAAATTAATTTAAAACATTAGTAATACTAAGCAGGCATGCTTCAGCTGGTTAACTTCAGCTTTATTATATGAGGAGGGAGGAGACCACATATGAGACGATGGAGTTGTCGTGATTAAATTCTTATCACAGATACTGAAAAAATAACGAGCAAAACAATCAACAATATCTTTACACCTATTAATAGACAGTTTTTATAAGACATAGTGTCCGGAATGGATGAACATGTTTTTTTTTGATTTAAGAATTTCCAAAATAATTTTGGATTGGTATTTAACGATTTTTTTAAAAATATAATTATTGTAATCAAGATTAGATAGCGATTTACATATTGCACGTAGTTTAGAGAAGGCATTATAATTATTTTGTGTAGGAGTTTGCTTCAAAAGAATATTAGCAATTTTTTTTATTGAAAAGTTAAGTCTCTCAATATTTAACTAAACCATAATGGATATACGTAAAATATGTTTTTTTTTACAATAACTATCAATAATGTTAATAATTATAGTAAAAAATATTAATTGTGTCATTAATATTTAATCCATTGAACACAATATCCCAATTAAAATACTAGCTAATGATGCCCTTATAATATTATAATCACAATATGAACATGATCATACACAGTGTAATTAAAATATAGTGGTTTAATAATTTCACAGATTGGAAATTTAATTAGCAAAGATACAGCTTTCACCCATGGGTGATACAAATAATCAATTGAAACCAAATAAGTTGGTAGTTCACAATATCCGAGAAGTTAGATGAGATTAAATCTAAAATAGAATTTTTGCGAATTAAATTGTGATGCTAATGTATCTGATTCAATTTTTAAAATTGCAAATTGTGGTCACCTAATAGCATAATTTTAGCAGTATTGTATTGATATTATAAACTATTGACTATATCGGTATGATTATTATAAACATTTACACCTGAATGAGGAGAAATATAAACAGCACCAATTAATATTGGTGTTGATATTTGTAGGTGTTTATTGTAGTGTTGATATTCATCACTCAATTCAGAGTCTAAAAATTAATACAATTTTAGTTAAAATTGTAAATAATGAATAAATTATTGAAAAAAAGCACATATAAAATTTATCTCAGATAAAGATACAGTACTAATTGACTTAGAATATGATAAAGGTGATGGTGAATCTCATTTTAAAAATTGAACTTTATTCGCCACATCATTTAAGGTTTTTGATATTAAAATTAGCTTTGAACTCCGCATTAGTTACTAATAACACACCCAAGTTATACGGAGATTAAGAATGAAAATCTATATATAATCGAAAAAAGATTTCTTAAAATAGTTAAAACGTATAACTATATCGTATTATGCAAAAATAATTAAGTTTAATGTAACTTTCACCACTCAAGAGGACAGACCGCAATACCTCAACTCATCGAAAAACATAGAAAACGTTTTCCGGATTAATTGATGTAGATATATATACATGACCAGCATTCAGAGTAACAAATAATTTGTAGAGATTCGTTATTATTATATGTTATTATGTATGTCTTGCGCAGCAGGTCTTCGTGGTGTCGCCATGTCAGCGAGTAAACAGTGAACCGCTACAAACGCTAAAGTCGTTTTATTAAAACATTTCGTGTTAAGCAAATAAAATTCCTAAGCCCAAGTTTTTATATTACACTGAATGGAAACTGTATTTTAATAAGCCAGACCTGGTAGTGCTCTTATGTGTGAGAGTGGCGATGTTTCATGGAATCCGATTTAAATTGAAATCCTCGAACCCCACTACGCCAGTAAGACAGATGTAGTTATTGGTTTTCTATACGTTTAAAAAAATCGCGGTAATACCGAAGTTCTGTAAATACATTCCATTTTGTATATAGTAGTTAATCAAGCATCATATTCACCGTTGCAGTGAGTTCATGTGTGTGGTATTATTAAACCTATATGTAAAGGTTTGTAGTTCTTTTAAAAAAAATCATATAGGTGAATTGATTGAAGGATTTTTTTTAATCATCAATTGTTATTATTTTTTTATAAAATAAATCCAGCGATACCACCAGATCAAAAAGGTATCTGTTGACCATTATCTTTTGATGGTATCTACACCCAATAAAAAGTGATCTGACTTAAATAAATAAAAATATTGATTTGAAATAAAAGTGTACCTACAATTAACCTTCGACATTATACTTATCTTTGAGATATTCTGTTAAATTCCAGTTAAATCCTAAATATTGTACCTAAATAATTGTCAAAACAAGACGATAATGATTAATGACGCTATATTAGAAATATAATACTTATGTTAAATTTGTAAACAGAGTGAATTTTTTTAATGAACCTCGCATTATTATACAGTCGAGTCTCGATAACTCGAATGTCAAAGGAGATAAAAATTAATTCTACTTATATATTTTTCAAGTTACATAACTCAAATTAATTAATATAATTTCCTAAGGACAAAAAAAAAAAAATGAGTTACTGAGGTTTTCGAGTTACCGAGACTCGACTGTTTAATGTAAAGGTTCTACATTTGTTGGTTCTTAAGTACAAAATAAATGTAGGTACCTATATATGGCTATATAATATTATTTCAAAATTAAAAATTTTTCAAAAATCGCTTATCTCACTTAAGTCCTAATCTTAGAACTTAAATTATATTATATATATATTATAAACGTTTTTCATAACACTACCTAGCTCTATAATTGTAGATAATTGTAAAATGTTGATCTATCAATTTGGCATTGATGTGCAACTAAATTTAATTCACATTATCGGTTTTTACTTGATTTTAAGTTACTATAGTTGGGCTTATAATTTTGTGGATATGAGTAAATAATACTCGTAAAACTAATCGTAAGATAATAAAATATTTGCCCAAAATCTTATAGGTACTGTCTTTCTAAATTGTGAACGCAACGCTTTAATTGTTAACTACGTGTTTGTATAATATGCACTAACAGTGTATAAACTAACAGTGGATCAAAATGATTAGTTAATAATTAAATAATAACAATAAAAAATAGGTTTGAAACCTGGGAAATGTAGCTATGATCAGGTGCGGCTTCAGGGGGGGGGGGGGGCTAGGGGGGCAGGGCGGTTTGTCAGTGTAGATATTTTATATTATATTTATATTGTTATTACTTGTTATTAATACGGTAGCCGTTAAGTTGGATTTATACATTAAAATAACAATAAAATAAATAAAATCGTTTTTCTTGGTTATTTAATATGTAATTTCGTCCAAATTTAATTATAAAATAACTATAAAAAAAAACCATTTGTTTATATATTTGAGATTTTTTAGTTATAGAATAACCTATACTTACGTGAAACCTTATTTTAAATTTTAAATCCTTACCAATAAAAGTTGAAAATTTTATAAATTTTTAACTACAAAATCTATTTTAAATTTAAAATTTGATATATGTTGTCAAAAATCGAACTTTAAATGATTATAAAAAAAAAATTTGTGTCTGTATTTTTAATATTTATCAATTGCTATTTTAACAATATATTAGGATCCTTGTAATACATTTTTTAGGATTTTGACCTAACGAAATTAAACCCATTCAATTGACATTCGTAGAAAAAAAAACTAAAAATATTGAAATTTTAAATTGTCCGCAAATAACTCAAAACGAAATAAAATATTTTAAAAATTTTATCATGTAAAGAAAACGCTAATATAAACATATTGTGTAAATTTCAAGTATCTACTGTTATTTGTTTTTGTTTTACAGCAAAATGAGAAAATTTCTACATGAGAAATCGAGTGAATATCCAATCTTGGAAAAATATGAACTTTAAACACTCGTAAAATTTTTTTTGAATTTCTTGTAGACATTTTTTTTTTTTGATAAAGGTAGAAAAAATCATAACGAATCCTGTATTACATTAAAAAATCTTAGATTTAAAAAGAAAAATTTTTATGAATTTCTAACTCAAAATAATTTACACATTTTCGTGATTTTTACGTATTTTGTCAAAATTTGAACTTTAAAAGCTCATAAAAAATTATTTTTGATTTACGCTTAACTTTTTATTTAATTACCATTAACAACAACTTATGAGGAACCTTGTATTAAATTTTCAAGTTTTTTTACACAACACATAAATATTTATTGACATTCATAGAAAAAAAAACTAAAAATATTGGAAACTCATTATGCCCGTAAACAGTTCAAAATATTTTGAAAATTGTACCGTATATAGAAAATGTTAATGTAAATAACCAGTGAAAATTTCATGAATATACTGCCATTTGTTTTAGAGTTACACCAAAAACCAAAATCGATTTTTTTGAAAAACAGATTTTGCGTAAAAATTCCCATTTTTTCTTAATTTTTCTTTTGTTTTTCATTGCGCATTTGAAAACTATTAAGAATTTTTTACTTTTGACCTCCTGAAGTACCAACTAAATTCACTTTCCTATCAGAAAAGATACTGTTGAAGAAAATTGAAGCAGTTTTATTGCCCCAAAAGATGATGACAGACTAAAAAATAAATAAAAAAAAACACATCATTATAAAATCAATACATTCACTGCTCCGCTCAGAATCTAAAAAATATAATTGTTTTGGTAGTAAAAAAAACCTTAAGTATTTAAATAAGTAGGTACTTATCTAAACATTGTTATTACAACTTATACAATTAATTGATATTGTAAGATAAAGAATGGTTCAGTTCAGTATTATTCATTAGCTTATTAGGTACCTACAATTACCGTAGTTATATATTTATGTACGTAAATATTATACATGTATTAATTGTATAAAATGTAATAATGATTTCAATAATAAAACTAAATAGTTAGATTTTAAAAATACGTAAAAAAATGATTTTACATTTTAATATCTAGTAGGTACTAATTAGTAGGTATTAATTATTGATTGTAATATTAATAACATAGCAAAAAAAAAGACTGTTCCTTTAAAGTTTGAATATTATAGGACAATAAAATTACCCACATAAAAATTCAAAACTCAAAAATTAAAATGATTGAAAACCTGTTGATTTTTTCACTTTAAATATGCTGTAACATTATTAATTAAATTATAATGATTTGTTAAGTTTAAAATAATCAAATTTTTAGAGTAAAATTATCGATTTATAAAAGCTTCACTAAAACTGCAGTAATTAAATTATATTTTGTAAATGTTTCACTAGAATTTATAATACATCTATATGTTATATTGTACATAGTAAAATTGGTTTTTAATATTAAAAAAAATGAATGGGTTATTGTTTTATATGTATAATCTATGAAACGCGTACTACGCTATTAATTATAATTCAATGAAAGGGACAAAGGGTTTGAGTTTTTAAAATGTCCAACTGCCATCTGTTAAATACCACGTTCAAAGGGTCGTCATGTTTGTAATTCTAGAGTACCTACAAGTCGAATACTTGTAAATGTCCCCCTTAATTGTCAAATACTACGCATGATTAAATCCTGAACAAATATATTGGACAAAAAAATAATCAAATTATACCAGGTGATACTTTATCAAAAAATTATGATAAACTACCTATTACAATATATGGTTTTAGTTTTCCACCTGAATAATATTTGTCACAATAAAAATTAATATTTCATTACACATTACTTGTCTATATAACTGTAACAGTTATATTTGATCTATTTGGTTTGTAAAAAATACATAATATTATTTATTATTTGCTTTAATGATATTTTTAAGAACTCTAGAAATTTCTCTATTACTACGTAGCCTAGGTGCCATTGTAGTGGAGGTAGATTGGTATCCCTTATTGTTACCATTGAGCCCACTTTTACCGAGGGACCACGAGATTCGTCCCACTTCTTACGCTCCCGAAGTTGACTCAGATACTCAAGTACTCAACACTCCAATGCCTCCAAATTTGCTGCACGATATTTTGAACCTTTTGCCACCACGACAACAAGTTGTGTGCCAAATTACTTATGTCGGGTTCCGGTAATGACATAACTGAGTCTCCTATTAAAAAAATATCCAGTAGTAAGGACAGAGAGATCAAGGGGATTGGTAGTCATAGGGGTGAGCGGTCGTGAGTTTATAAACACGCTTCGATTTGCACTAAAAAGGTATAAAACTCATCGTAAGTTAATTTTACGAATACCACGTTGCAGTTCAAATGTTTTTTTTTATGCTGCGTACTGCAGCCTCCCACAGACCGTCAAAATGTGGCGCACTTAAATCTCAAGCGCATTGAACAATTTTGTAATACCAAGTTGGTTGAAGTTTCTACACAGTGACCTCTTATAAGTAAGGCAGACCCACTGTTCTAAAATTTTGGGTACGCCACTGGACTTACTCAATGACGAGGTACCTTCAATACCAGCTATTGTGCCTACTGCATTACTGCAGCAGAACAGTTATACCTACTACCCCCTTTTTTAAAATTATCATTATATAGATCTTGATGTCAGTGTTGAAACTTCTAGAAACTCAATTGCACACATTATTTTATACCAAATATTATCAATAATTATTATTTTCATTAATCTAAATAAATCACTAAATAGTAAATACTAAACTAGTAGGTAATTTAAAATAATAATATACTGTATATAGACCAACTAATCATATCCTATAATTAAATCAGCAAATAAAATTAGTTATATAATTATAATAATATAGTTTAATACAAATGGTTAAACATTCCTATCAATTAATTAATTATATTTTACTATATACTCTACTATGCTATCTTAACTGTAGTATTATATTACTTAGCTAGTTTATCATAATTTATAATATTCATAATCGTCTTATACTATGTTATGTTATAATTAAAATTAATATAAATTAAGCCATCTATACTAGCTACATCAATTATTATTATATAGGTATTTGAGATTATTTATAAATACTTATTACTTGATTACAATTTAATTGATACAAAAATAAACAGTATTAATGCATAAGTATAAAAACCTTTATTTATTACTTATATTTTAAATGTTAGAAAAACTATTGTAGAGTTGTACGGCACACATATTTTTTAACTTAATAAATCTTTATTAATTTCCTGTACTAAGTCTACATAATATTTAAATTATATATTATTATATACCTGTATCAACCGGTTTAAATATAATTAAAGTATTTAAGGTGGACTTGCTAAATATAAGTTAACATTGTAAATAATTAAAGTATAAATACAGTATAATAAAAGTTCAGTTTTACCTGATACTCGGACTTCATTCAATCCAGACAACAGTGGCAACTATTTCAAAATTCGTATTCATCAACATTCGCTTCTCTTTAATTAAAGGAATACTTGTAATAATCAAAACAAATTTATATTTTTTGGTATTAAATGTAGGCCATTTGTCTCCTTTCTTCGTGCCATCAATTGTGATGGTGCTAAACCAAAATTTTAAAATATTATTAAATAATAAATGTATTTAACTGTGTTGCTACACTTAAAACCAAACGATCATGGTACTCAGTAGTACTTGTTGTATAAAAGTATTTATTACTTAGGTATATTACATATATAGAAATGGATGAAAGGAGTTGGGATGGGGCAATGCCTATCATATACGGGATAGGAATGGATGTGAGGGGAGGGGGCTAAGCCGAGCACGTTCGCGATAACATAGCTCGAACCATAGGCTGGGCGGGGTAGCCGGATTCTCCGGATTTGAGGGGGAACCTACCAAAACATACTAGTATAGTTTGAAAGTTGTCTTACCATAGTGAACTATTTTTATTTTTAAATAATATACATTTCGGTATTTTTAATATGATTATATGAACATTATAATATATAAATAACTATACATCTTTACAGATGAAAGTTTGAACAAGAATTTACTACTTTAAATTTAATAATAAAATAATATGTTAATTAAATAGAAATAGATAGGTACCCACTTGAATATTTTTCCGAATACATTATTTATTTTACTTAAATTTTAAAATTTATTAAAATTTATTAAATTGGTTGTTATAATAATTGAAACGATTATACGCGGTATCTTAATATTTTATTCCGTCCAATATAATATTTAACTTATTATTCAAATAATATAAATATGTTACTACTTACTAGTTTAATTGTTTAGTGTTTATATACCTACTATCAATTTTCTATCATTACATCATATAGATCCGTTGATTTAATAGCGTCACTAATCACGTACGGGGCAACACTTCGTGGTTACATTCGATAAAAGAAAAAAGTAAGGGGAAAAATAAATAAAAACAAAACATAATTGACACAAAACGAACGATAATCTGTGGGTTGGATGGTTATTTTGTGGACAAGGCCAGGCGTGAGGGGAAATGACGACGTAGTCAATATAGATCTAATAAAGTTTTGCCGATCCGTCTAAGGCCCCGGAGGTGTTTGGTTTGTCGGTGTCTGGTTCGGTAACCGCCGTATATATACAGTGGAAATAGAGGAAAGAAAGGGCGAATAAGTCGTATCAAGACGAATCATTTGCCAAAACCCCGAGCGCAATATAAAATAGCCCGAAAAGCCTGTGCGAGTGGGTTGGTGGTAGTAGTGTGTGTGTGTGTATGTGTGTGTGTGTGTGTGTGTGTGTGTGTGTGTGTGTGTGTGTGTGTGTGTGTAGCACGCGTGTGTGGCGGCCGACAGACAGTAGCAGTGGCGAAGGGTACTTATTGAATCTGAGAGTTTATGTACACAGCACCCAGGGGCCTATATACTATTCGCCGTGTAAACTTTAATGAAACCTCCCCGACGACTATATATTTTGTATTCTTTTTTCATCAACTCACTGCCGTTAAACCCTTAAACCATTCGTTTATTAAAACTTCTTCATCTTTTATTCGATAGAAAACCGCTAGTCATTCGAGAAAAAAGTAAACAGAACCAAGTATAACTACCCTTTCCTTTTCCGGCTCGACTGCGGGTTCTCTTTTTCTTTTCTCCTTGAACGTCCGCTCTACCCTCTACCGCCGCCCATTTACCGTTTCATCGCAATTTAATAACCATAATCTAGTATATTGTAGTCTTATTGGAATTTTTTTTTACGATATATATTTATTAAAGAAAATTGCTTTAAAGTATTTCAGAACGTACACAGATTAAATGCTGATTGCCTCTTGCTGTTATATATTTCATTATAATATAGCATTTACGATGAAAATAATACAATATAATTTTATTATATATTTATCGTTAGATAAATACATTTTATTACATTTAATCATTTAATTTCATTATATTTTAGTAACGATTCACAAATATCCATTAGTATAATACATATAACTAGTAGGTAACTACGCTGTGACGTGGCACGTAAGTCGCGAAGGATGTAATTAAGTCTTAAGAGACGCTATTGTTTCTGGTTTTCTGCGTTTAATAAAGGATTTGGTCATAATTAATGATGTGGCTTTTTGCAATTTGTAAGAAAATATCATTTGAAAATTTTTAAATTAGAGTGCATGTTATATTAGTTATTGAGTTTAATTATATTCTACATTTGTAAATAGTGGATGGATCATGGATAGGTGTTGAAAGAAACACTTTTGTCAATTTGTTTAGTTCATAATACCACTGGACAGTCTAGGCTATAATAAACATTAGTTATTGGATTTTAACACATTTGATATAGTGTCACTTTGCTTAAGTAGATCTGTATACAAGTTGACGAATAAAGCTCAGTACGTCACCCAACAAAATTCAAAATTAAAATAATGTGAAATGTTGTATTCTATTTTAGAAATGTCTACGATTTATTTTTTGAATTACAATAAACTAGCAAAAATTATCTGAAAAGAAATTCTTATACATATTTTTTTAATACGTAAGAAAATAATAAATAATAAATGTTGATTCAATATTTTATCGTAGGTATTTAAAAAACAAGTTGAAGCCCATCATTAAATTATAATTAAATACAATATATGTAAGCACTTAAAGGATAGAAACTTAAAATAACCTATTATTATAAACAATTAACAACAAAATGATCAATTTATTTTAGAATTAAATATATTAAAGTAAAATAAATTCAAGGTATTTAATAATTGAAAATATTTTAGAAATAGTACCATTAAATTTAACCCAATTAATAATTAATTATTAATTTTAAATTATATTTTCAAGCTTTTTGACGTGGAAACATAAATGGTATAAACGTAATAAAAAAGTAGACATTTTTAAATGCCTATATAAACATTAAAAGAGGTAGGTAGATCAAAAAAAGCCAAAATATTTTTAAAATGGTAATAGAAATATTTGGTGAAAATATTGTGAAGTCTCAACGGTTTTCATTTATCAACAACAACGAAAAAAACTTGTGTGTGTTAATATATTAGTGCAATTATATTATGTATAATATTGTATAATATTCAATTTATATATTATAATATGTAATTATGGCAATTTTTAAGTTATAACACATATGCATATGTATCCATGGTATATCCACGGTCTACGATATAAATATATTTAATTCGTTACGACGTCAAAATGAGATTTTTGCCCTATAAGCGTGCACTAAAACTTTCCTCGATCTAAATAATATTTGTTACTGCAGGTTTCATCGAAATTAATTCAACTGTTTTTTCTATTTCAAACATAAATACTCATTTTTATATTGACACTAATTTAATGTGAACGATAATAATATGATATAATAAAATAATAACTATATTATCGTCATACTGCCGTACGTAATTATGTTTGTATCGAACACAGACGATGATTTAATTTCGCGCCGGAATTAGGTGATATTCCCTGCGGAAAGACTGCAGCAGACAGCAGTGATGCCAGTAAAATATAATGTCGCCGTTCGGATCGCGCGAAAGTTTGCCAATTCTACCCGCGGTGGCGAGTAAACGTTGTAGGCGTACGAATTTGCTGCCATAATAAAACATTATATTGCAAAGAATTGACCCGTTGTCTCGTGTCGAAATCCGTTCTCCAGCGACTTATGTATAATCAACAGAAAACTTATTATACCCATGCGCACAATATGTATATGTATGTGTGTATATTATAAAGTCGTAGTCAACGGTCGTTTTTATCATTATTATTATTATTATTATTATTGCAGTTATTAACAAAAAAGGAAAACAGCGGCGCGAAAAACGTTTTCGGACGTGCCGTTTATTGGTAAAGTTGTGCGAAGCGGGGAGCGGTATGAACGTAGTATAGCTCTTTGTACAATATATATTAATAATGTACACGAGAATGCAAAGAATAAAAGTGAGAGATATATACATAATAATATAATATAATATAATGTGTATATATACATATATATATATATTGTACACCCACCGGTGGACGGAGAATGAAAAGTGTTGTGCGCCGCAGCGGCGGGTGAAGCGTACAATATTGTATGTGCGGAGGTGGGTGCGCGGCAACACTCCGTTGAATATTAATAAATACACGACCCCCGTTAAATTAATAATAACGAGTTAAAAGTTACGGCGACGGCGCGGCGGCGGTGCGGCGCTCCATTGTGTTCCAGTTTGCTGCAGCAGTCGCGGCGGCGGCGATCCGCGAGACGTATAAACGGCAGCGCGTACCCTGCACCTACTACAACTACACTACACCGGTGCGGGTATAATATTATACACACCGCCCCCCCCCACCTCCCCCCAGCGGCATATGCGCGTGTATTTATATATATAGGTGTGCACTGCCGCATGTACAGTAATATTAATGCATGAGACGCACCGGTGTGCTCTCAGATTTCGGCGAAAGGGTTAAACGCGCGCTGCAGACATAATGTAATGAGTTTCACATTGCCATTGTGACGACGAGCCTCACTCGTCTGTATACACGTTATAATATTATATACCTATACCTGTGAGTATAATATTGTGTCGCTTCGGTGCTCTCCGCCGCGGCGCGCGTATGACATTCCTCTCGACTCGTCGGGCGACTATATATATATTATATATTTATATACGAAGCGATACCCCCCCCCCCTCGTCGCACCTGCACCGCCCGCGGGCCGTCTGGGCGCTTTCGGCATTATTCGGCCCGGCCCGCGCGTATGTATAATATTATAATAAACCCACCCACACCTCTGGCGGCGAGTCGAGATATCCTACCGTCGGCGGGCCGGCCGAGCCCCACCTCCCCGCCGACGACAACCGCCGCCGCTGCCATCCCCGGAAACCGCCACCCCTCGAACCCCGACCGGCTGTAATACGACGACGACGACGCCGCCGCGGATCGCGTATATTTTAAGCACCTATACAACGTGGGTACACCGTACATATTATAGTTGATTGCGTACGATATTATTGTATTTACACGCACATATTCCATGTGACTACATTATATCACATTATTGTAATATTGTGCGCGCAACGATTATATTAACACTTTTGAACTCGGCGACGAAACTTTATATCATAAGAATAGCGACGTGCAGCCCGCGGAAGAAAGGCTCAAACGAACGATGTGTGTGTGTGTGTGTGTGTGTGTGTGTGTGTGTATTGTGTACGATATAATATTATAATAATGATACTGATAATAACCGATGTGTGAGGGCATTGTGTCCAAAACTATGCGCCCGTCGCTTTTATCGTTCGTGTACCTGCAACACGGAGCTGTATAATATAATATTATTTATGTACAGCAAGTCCAAATACGCAAGTCAAACTATTACTGTAATGTACAGTATATGTATGTATATTATACTATTATTATATCAATGCTGTCGCGAGAACGCTGTGTAATTATTGTACAACGACTAGACGCGCCTTGTTCCGGACGAATTATATCTACATCATAATAATATATTGCTTCTATCGTCGTTCATCTGTATACCGTATACCTATTACATATTATATAAATATATATTATTATACGTAAATAATAATAATAATAATACACGTGCGACTTTATATTATTATCGTTATACAGTAGGTACCTATATTATGTTCCGTGTGTGTATATAAGTATATTATAATATTATATACATTATAATATACTAACATTCGCCGAACACGTGACGTTAAATGTTATTATTAATATTGAACGCGCGATAAGTCCGTGAGCAGAATGCTTATAATATATACGATAGGCATATTAAATTATTCGTCTGCAGCAGTCGTATATGCAATTACATTAGGTATTTACTATTTAGGTATGTTGGTTTAATATAGTGTCATCTTGCAGAAAGTTTACTGAAATGGGTTGAAACCAAACGGGATGAGTGCATGAGACATTATTTAGTGCTGAACAGTATTTATAAACTGGGGCTGGAATGCTGGATCGTCAATATTTATTTATTCGTATGGCATTGTGTAGTCGATATTGATCCACTCCCCCTCGTATTTAATAATATACCATGATAAATTATGGTGATATAATATTATAATAGCATTAATGTCAATAGTAAAACATATTTTATGTATACTGCACTATAATTGCTATGAAATAAAATCACATACTTACTGATTACTCACATTCCTTTACCGTTTGACAATCCCTCTAATATTTCTCTGGTCAACTTTGTTAATGCATATATATTATATAGGCATCTCTATATAAACAGGTACGTACATTCCGGATAAAATTGAATGACTATTTGTAAATAGTTTCGTTCGTATCAGTAGGCACATCTAAATCCCAAAATATGATCAAAAAGAAAATGCTGTCTTCGTTCGGTAAACTAGCAAAACTATGATCTTAATAATTATATGAAAACTACATCATAAACAAAATACATATCACTACATTATTCAACATTTTTCACATTTCTAATAGTCTATAAGTATAGGTACTGCATCAAAACCTCGCTCAAAACGAATATAAATTATCACACATTCAATAATAATTGAATGAAATTTATTCTAATTTTAGACGCTAAACAATGAATGTATTTATTTTAAAATGATGTGTGTTTTTTAAATTTTTGTGTCTGTGTGCTGTACACAATTAGTAGACGAAATAATGCTTCTATTATCAATTTCAGTATCTTTTCCGATGGGAATGTAAATCAAGTTGGTGCTTTCGTAAAGTCAAGGTTTAAAATTCCCAGTTATATCCAAAAACGCCGGGAAAAACAAAAAAAAATTAAGGAAAAACAGGACAATCAAATTCAGCAAAATCAGTTTTTGACAAAATATTTTTCTGGTTTTTGGTACAACTCTAAAAAAAATACCGTAGATACATGAAATGTTCACTAAATGTTCATATATCATTTTTTATGCACTATAAAATTTTCAAAATCTTTTGAAAATTATTGGGCTATTTATAGGCTTGTAAAATTTTCGATTATTATTAGTTTTTTTTAATTATTGTCGACAAAAACATTTTCGCTCGGTCAAAAAACTTGAAAATTTAACAAAAGGTTCCTCATAAGTCGTTGTTAGTGGAAATTCAAAAAAATTTGAGAGTAAATCAACAATATTTTTTTATAAACGTCTGAAGTTAAAATTTTGACAAAATTCATAAACATTTTATTTTTGTACCTTAGATTTAAAAATGTAATATGTAATTAAAAAATGAATAACTGTAGATACTTTAAATTTAGATCTTTAGTTTATTTTATCATTCTTTATACTTGATAACATTTTCAAAATACTGCGACTCGTTTTGAACTGCCTATCTAAATTTTAAATTTAAATTTTTTTAGTTTTTTTTTCTATGAATTGCAATTTAATTTTATTCATTGGGTCAATAAGTTTTAAAGTTTAATACAAGGCTCTATAAACATAGTTATAGTATTAATTTAAAAATATTATAAATATACATAGATTTCAAGATTTTCAAGAATTTTTTTTATATGAGATTTTAAGTATATAGGTATTCTAGTTTTGCTTCAGTATTATAGATCAGAGTTTCTTAAACTGTGTTCCGTGGAACCTCAGGTTCCGTGGAGATTACTTCACGGTTCTGCGAAACTCATTAAAATTAAAATTTAGAAGTCCTGGTTTGTCTGTTATTTAAAATATTTTTTAATTAAATAAAGTATACCTACACATTATTATTATATAAAATCATTATTATTATTATTGCTTTGACATATTTTTTTAGATTAAATACAGTATACATATTATTATTATAATTTTTATTGCAAATTATCCTTATATAAAATACGAGATGCATTAAATTATTGAAACAAGGTCAGGGTTCTAATTTTTGAGGTGTAATAACTATTTGTTGAAAGCTAAATAAAAACATCTAAAAAGGTAAAAAAAAAAATTAGGGGTTCCACGATAAATTGGACCTATTCGTAAAAAGTTTAAGAAACGCTGATATAGATAATAGAATATAGACGATTTTGATGCCACAGACCATTTGTCGATAAAATTAAAAGTTTAACTTTATAAAAAAAATGGACATTAGGTGTATGACTTTGGACTATAACCCTGGAACCGTAATTTTTTATATATTTTTAAACAGTTATGTGGTTATATGTCCTTGCGATTTATTTTTGATTAATTATTTTAGTTTGGTTGTTTCTAATTTAATATGAATTACAATACGCAGTATAAGTATATTAGTAATATTACTAGTATGAATAAGGTTTTGTCAAGACTCTTAAGTCTACTTCCAGTAACAATGAACTTAACTAATCGAAATGCGTACATTTTAATTAAAAAGGTCTCAAAATGAGCAAAAATACAAAAAAACAGAAAACTCAGAAAAGTTAAAAATTATAATACAATTTATGTTTGAAGCTATTGTTTTACTTTTAATTTTTGTCAAGTGTTCTTCCTTAGTATAATCAACCCCTTTGGTTGTTTTGAAATAATAATACTTTATTTTACCTTCATCCTGGACAATTTTCAACCAATTTTTTCGAGTCCTGTACATTTTATACTGCTACTCTAGTATAAGAGGCTAATTAGAAATAATATATTTAAAAAAAGCCCTATAGGTATACTAAATGCCTTAAGGCCACCAGAAATATTTTTCCTTTTCGCCGTATACATAGTATTAAGCTCCACATTTGTAAATGTATTCTCTACAGTATCATTTTTGACGTTTATATTAATTATTGTTATTTTAGCTAATCACGAAAGATTCTCACAATGATTTTAGAATAGTTTGCATATAGGTGCATAATGGATTCTACATTAAATTATAATTATCCAAATCAAAACTTATTATATTAATTAGGGAATTAAGGTAAAAAAAAAGGTTGGGTTAAGCTAATATAATATAAGGCTCCCGATACCTTTTTTACAATAGCTTTTGAAAAATATTAAAAATAAATAGACACAATTTTTTTACTATAAAATTTTGTCAAAATTTGTCAAATTTATTATTTAATAATTATTTTGTAGTTAAAAATTTATAAAATGTTCAATATTTATAGGTATGGTTTGAAAATTTAAAACAAGGTTCCACGTAAATAGATGAATAAATAACTTTATTTACAATAATATCATCAAATATACTAAGTAATATATTATAAGCTGACTGACCGTCTTTGCTCAGAATCGTTTGTCGTGTAAAATGATATTCTATCATTGAATTTAAATGAAACACCGTCTATTTACAGTGACTCACTTGTAACGTACTACAACAGAGCGACAACCACTTGCCCACCTTTTTTAATATCACATTATATTGCTTAGATAAAATTATAATGTACTATAAAATTAATAGTCAATAAAATATTTAAAACATAACGACAAATATATATTGACTCGAAAATTAATTTATAAGATATTTCATTTTAATAATAGATATTAGTATATATTGGTTGACTGTATAATTTAATTTAAATTAATTTTGTGGTTTTTTCAAGTTTAATCATTAGGCATCTAACTATTTGTTAAATGATCGTTTGTAATAAATCACAAGTACACTATATCATGAGTTATTAAAATTCACGAGAGTAAAAATAAATTGTAGTAATACAACAAAATATTCTTTTTGACTCATTATGTGGAATAACCCCTTCGGGTGTGATAGGTTTCAATTAAATTTGCGATTTCAACTCGAATAGCAGTGGCCCTTGTTAGTATTGTTTTCACAGGCTATTCAGTCCCCTTATTATAGCGATTATAATAATATAATATAGGGGGATATATTATAATACGTATGTATAAATATAAACTAAAATACTGTATTAACCGTGATTTAGTAAAATTTCAAATTAAATGACTTATGTATCTAATTTTCCATGGAAAATCTATTTAAATAATTTAATCTATTCAAATAATTAAAGGTTTATTATTAAAACACAATAAAAATTGCAATGATATATAAGTAATACTGAGAACTTTGGATTCTAATTTACAGTTTACTTTTATATTTTTATACTTCTATTAAAATATTATATCAATAATAAATATTAGTAGGTCTTTAAAACTAATTTAGACTCAGTTTTCTAATCAAATTGAATTAAAGGTAGACAAACATCAGTACCTACCTACATATCGTGAGTAGGAACTTTTAAATTTAGCACGATTTCTCCAAGTATTATTTATAAATTTGCAATATCATGATAATATAGGTATATCCACATCATACTTTTAAATCCTCGGCATTCAGTATTTCAGTGATGATGTGTTTTAGACAAGAAATAATGAATATCATTTTAAACTAAAAGCATCTCTAATTTTTCACAAATTATTGATAACCACAAGTACAACATAAATTATAAATATCAATTGTCCTATTCAAAATCATATATCAACAATAACTGATAGTCTTACAAGTTAAAATGCATACTATGTGAGTTGTGGTATTGTCCAAAATATAAATACAAGGGTACTAGGTAGTAGGTAGGTATTTCGATAAAATAATAAACCTATACAGTATATTATAATATGGATTATACATATTCTTCGAACTTTTATATTTATATAATTATATAGGCAATAAATAAAATAATTAAAACGTGTACAGATTAGCGGAACTATAATATGCGTTTAAGAAGTAAGTTAAAACTTAAAGCTCGATAAAAACCAAGTATCTTAAAATGTCTCATAGTATATTTTAAAACTTTAAAAATCAATAATTAATACATAAGGAGTATTAAGGACTGGACTAAAGTACATAACCAGCATTAAGTAGGTATATTTGTATATACAATTCATATTCAAAACTCAATGGTAGTTTGTACCTATGTATAAATAGTTTGAAGTACATAAAAAATAATCTATAATGAGATATCATTAGTTTATATAACCTACCAATAAATAATAAATTAACGAAATTTAATACAAACCTACACCAAAAACATACGAGAAACATAACAAAATACAAAATTTGTGACCACAAAGAAAGTATGCATTTCAATTTAATTACCTGGTTATATTAGAAGCTCGTTTAAAATAAAAATATATATTCTAACTGCCAAAAAAAATTTAACAATAAATAATTTATTAATGACCTAAACACAATCAATACTATTTTATATTATAGGTAGGTACCCATACATGATGAAATGTTGGAATGTTTATTTTAGTTAGTAATTTCACAATCTTTGAGCTATTTTCTTTGTCGAGAACTTCTTATAGATTGTTCGATATGAACAGATTCTTTTATATTTAGTATATTTTGGTATTTTGGACAATCTTAATTTCTGTATTGAGTTATTAGGTCAGCTTGAAAACATTAAAGGTGGTCAAAAATAAAAAAATAAAAAATAATACATTGATATGGCCTAATAAAATACAAAATAATACAATAAAATATTTAAATAACTACCTATAAAAATACCAAAATAATACAAAATAAAATAAAAATGGAATAATCGTCTTTAAAAGTAGGTAGGTATATGAAAATATATTAAATTACTAAAACGAAAATTTAAAATACTCTGGATATATATAGATTCCTTTGGTATTAATTTGGAGGACTAAAACTATTTTAAGCCATATATAATGTATATGTATACAGTAAAACCTCCTTATAACGGAACCGCTCTGTACCAACTGATTTTTCTATTATAAAAGAGTTTCTGTTGTAGGGAGACTAAAATAAACGAGAATAGGTTATTCAGGACTATTTTTATTTTCCGTTATAAGGAAAATTCCATCTGATAAAGGGTCCGTTATAAGGAGGTTTTACTGTATATATATTATAATATTATATTTTACACACTAGTATTTTAAATTTTGTTGCCAGATTGTCGTACATCAATACTGTTAATCTTGTGAAATCATATATATATATATTTAAATACGATTGCTTAATTATTTATTGTACCTATAAGACGTATTATATAATATATTATTATTATTATTAGCGTTTACCAAACTATTAGCACGGTCATTATACGGGGCGCAGGGCACGTGGGTAGGGCGAAGTGCCCAATGGGATTGGCGACAGTGGTTGTGCGCATCCGCCCTCCATCCAAAACCACCCCAAACGGTTGGCCACGCGGAGGGTGGTCGGGGGCGCGCACGCCTGCCACCGGTCCCTTCAGCCCGACTCCGCCGACACACCATGTGTCATTCAGTAGTCGCGAACGGTAGAGAAGGCCCACACCATCGATAACGGTGAAAATTCTACACTACATATTTAAAGTTACGATCCCGTGGACGTAGTAATCGTCGTCGTAGTTATTAAAAGTGATAATATACCTACATACAACAATAAGAACGGATATATAATATTATACAATATGGATACTACCAAATCAGCCAGAAATGTATACAGCATCGATCAAATTCTTGGAACTTCTCATACACCTAAAAACGGTACGACAATAATATAATTTTTATCGACAACTTATATTTTTTTGGTATCGTATGGACTCATTTTAAAATAGCAGTATATTAATTATCTTTCTTATAATATATATGTTTACATTTTATACGTAAACATAACCAAAGTGATAGTCACGGATCGTAGTAGAGAATAGAGATGCACTATTCATCAATTAATTACTAGGTACCTAAATTTGAGAAATATCGGTTCCATTTCGACACACGAAGTGGTGCTATAATGTAAAGTAGTTAGAAATATTTTTAATTTTCAAAAGATGTAAAGTTGAATTATGTATTAAAAGAAAAAGATGTATTATGAAAAATCCGTACCTACACTCGCCCAAACTTAAAATGTGTAAAAATAGGTATAAGCTGCTAAAATAATAAAATATTATATAATAATAACCTGCACTTCTTAGGTATTTATTTGAACATGCAGTATAGTGTTTAATAACGACTATTATATTTGAAAAGTAGTAGAGGTTCTCCTCAGGTGCCAGCAGCCTGCTACAGGCTATGCCATTTTATTAAGCAAAACAACATTAAATATTTAAATAACAAGTGTGTTTACTTAATTTCTTGACTTTTTGTCCTTCGTATATTGCTTTTCAGAGTGCAAATATCACTGTTATGATTGTGATTGATAAAATAGTATAGCCTGATGTCTTCGGGGAACATATCTACTAGTTTTTTAAGAAATTAGTCGTTCTCATAATACTACTGCATGTTCAATAAAACAATAAAGTTTACAATATTTGATTCCAATTTTTATGAATTAAATTTTTTGAATTGTATTTATTATTTATTGCCTTAAATATTAAGTATCTGTTGTGTACAGTATCAAATATAGTGTTACACTAATTACCTAATTTAATTAAAATGTTAGATGATTTTTACTTTTAAAAATTGTATATACAAATGAATCATGTGATTTACTGATTAAGAAACAAGTTCTATATATTACTAAATTTCCTAGTGTGTTTCATAAAATGTATCCATAATGTGTAATTATAAGTGATGTGTAAAAAACGAAGTTCCGTTTCGAGCAAAAATTTCTATCCATTTTACTAAACGGATCAGAACGTCAAATGGATGCAATATACATATATGATGTATAAATTAAACTTGACATGATAACCCATGAACACAAAAATAGATAGAATATAAAAAAGGTGGAAACACGTCTTATAAGTTATAAATTGTAATAAGAGGCATGGTATTCATATTATTAATTTCTAACATTTAACACCATAATAAAATATTATGATACATCATAAAATAATGCACTGGGTTTGTTACACAATATTTTTAACTATTAATATATATATAATATACCTGTTTAAAAATAATTAATGATAATTATTGATAAAATATCATTCAGTTTTTTGTAATAACTATACTGAACCAACAGTTATTATATAATAATTTATTGCTATTATTCAGTTATAATACTATTGTTTTTAGTGAAAATCCATAATTTTTTGAAGAGCACTTCAATTAATTTAAGCGCATACAATTTAATTTTAAATGGTTTATGAATATAAATTACTTAAAGACCTGATGTTCGTTTTTAAAATAATAGATTAAAATACAAGTATGATAGTATACAAATATAATGTAGGTATTTTTTTATATTTTTTTTAGGTACATACCGATATTAGATATAAACGAGAAAGTTAATACCTACTAATTATAACATAATATTGTATTAAAATGGATGTAATAATAGAATTTATTATTTATGTCAAAACCTTTTTAGATTTACAACTATTATATAATATATGTAATAATATGTATATTATATACAAATAATTACAATATAGTACTTACATATAATTTAATGTTAAGTGTATAAATGTATAATTTAAATCTAAATTGTTAAGATTTACAAACAAATAAAAATAACGATAATAAAAAATTCTTTCATTTTTAGTTTACGTGCACATACTTATTGTCGTGGAGTGGAACCAGAGATAAATTTAAATTTCTAATAAGTTAAAAGTTATGTTAAAATGGTTTTTCATTATTTTGTAATTGATACTAATTTATAATAATACTATGCGTATAATGTGCGTAATCTGTACTTTGTACCTATTCTAGGAACCATACTACCATCATAATATACTCGCCAAATTATTGGAAATAAATCATAAAGTACTATTGAAAAACGAGCCTCTACTCTCGATGCATAAAAACCTCGCTCGTGTGTATGTAATTTCCGTGAAATCGTATCAAAATAAATAAGTAGTAGGTACCTGCAGTAACTATATCAAGTATTATTCAGTACCTAAAGATGGTATTATCTGCTTTTAATAACAATAATTTATATGTCCATTGGTATTATATAATGTTATGTTTATGCGCGAAAAACTCGATCGCATAGGGGTGGATGGCCAGCTGAACGGTGTTGGTGGTGAAGGCGACCGGTATAGAAAATCCAAAAGGGACGGCGGGAAACTCAATAGATTTTAACGGAAGTCAAGTGGGCACACACCGGAGCGTGCGCGAGTATGAATGTGTGCTATGCACGCCGACTACAACAATGGGTGTAAAACGGACGTAAATTCCGTATCTGTTGCGCGCACATTGAATTTCGTACTGCACCCGAGTTCGTACTTTTGGCGTACAAAATATAATAATACTAATAATAATAATAATAAAATATTGTACATCCTATTTTATACATAGGTATAATATGAATGTATATGAAACGTGTACGGGCGGAGTAGATATTATATTATATTGTGTATAATATATATAGGTACACAAGTGATTTGGAAACTGAACGTTTCGTAAGCCGATTACTATTACATATATTACACACACTAGGTGGGGGCGAGGGGTGCATTATACAATCAACGCGCAATAACAAAAACCTCGTAAGCGGCTTATATGACCGTTTTAATACATGATTAATATTGTGAACCTATATAACGTGCGTGTACGGCGCGCCGCCGCTACCGTTCCCGACGGGTCTTGCAGCCATTTACTCGTAATTAGGTATAGAGGTACCTGCAGTACGTACATGGAGCTTTAATGGGGCGCATATAGGGTGAAATCATAATAATAACGTAACCGAGCAATAATTAATATAAAAACAAATTACTCATCCATGTTTCCCGGAAAACGCTAAACATTTATCTCGATAATATGCCATATATTTATTATTTATCCGTAGCCTAGTTAAGTGAGAAATAGTTTCACAGTAATTTACCGTTAGTTTAATTTTATATATTATACCTTTGTATAAGGGTACCTTCCATATTATGATTTAAAACTCATGAAGCCTATACTTACTGTGCATGGCCCTCCTAACCTAACCTAACCCATAAAAGTGGAAATAGTTTTAGTATAATAAATTATAATAGATATAATATTAAACATATAGTTACCGTCATGACCAAAATGTATCATTTTTAATAATTCGTTTTTTGAAAAAATACCTAAAAAATAGCGACCTAGTTCTACTATGTATTAAAATTAAGAAAATTAAGTCAATTGTACAACCAATAAAGATCTGTCCAGCGACCAAAAACCAATAAATATTTACTTTAATTATTTATAAAAATTGTTCGTGAATTGTTTTTAGTAAATCATTGGCGTGACATTTAACCCATATAACATGGGTATGGGATACTATCCTTCTTTCCACCTTGTATAAGAGTTAAGTAGGTACTTGACAACGACAACGTTTCTCTCTCCGGTTGTTTTAAAGCCCTGTATTCCGTCACCAAACACCACCATAAAAATACATTTGTATTGTTTTATATCATTTATATACCTAACTACCTAAGAATTTCGAACCACTTTTTTAAAATAAATAATCGTTTTCTGAGCTTTATATACCTACATCAAATTAACGTAAGTCAAATCTGCCCGCGACCACAGTGTGATTATGAGTTTATTTTTTATATGTGATATTCTCTTAAAAAATAAACTGTGAACAGACTGAAACTACAGTAGAGCAGTATCTAACTAAAGGGTATTTATGTATCATGCCATCGACATTTAGGTGAAGGAGGGGGGTCACAGCATTTAATCCATGTCTCCAGTAGTCCAGTCCATATTTTCTTTTTAGTTATAATTTAAATCATTTTATTTTATACATCACAATAAATAATAATTTGTTGACAATTTTTTTTTAGAAAATACGAATGTTCATTGCCAATCAAAATTGGACGCATTATATGCTGCTAGTGGGACCGATCCATCCCTACATCGGTCCGACGAACACGATGACGATAAACCGCGAAAAGTTCGCCGTAGTAGAACAACATTTACCACATATCAATTACATCAATTAGAAAGAGCTTTCGAGAAAACTCAATATCCTGATGTATTTACAAGAGAAGAACTAGCCTTACGACTGGATCTCAGTGAAGCCAGAGTGCAGGTAAAATTCTTCATGCCATTATTGCCATTCAAATAAATTTTTTTTTAATTACGAATTCATGTGAAGGTACTTTATAATTATAAACAAATAAACAAACAAAAATAACAAAGCGATAACAGTTATAATTATATTTTTTTTAGTACCTATTTCAATGTAAAGTCGATTGTTTGGGTTACAATTTTGACTATAATTTTCACTGTGTGAAAATATATTTTCTGGAAAAAAAAACATATAAATTATTGTAAAACCAATTATTGATGTCCCAATTCATTTATTAAAGAAACAATTAGAAACACGAAAGTAAAAATGTTAGCAAAAAGTAATACCATTGATCATCTATTATACTATTAATCGGTGGTAATACAAAAGCATTTCATAATAATTATTATAATAGTCATAGAAAAAGAACCTACGGAAATTGTATAAAAATTATTAATGACAATATAGACAATTAGAAATGTTGTATACTGGTACAAATTAAGATTTTAAGACTGGATGATAATTTGTTTCTATATAAAAATATATAGGTCATAAAAGAATTATTTATGTATAATTTATTATTATATATTAATAGTACCTACGTATTGTTACATACTATGTAACAATTTAACTATAAATTTGTACAAATTTATTAGTGTGATTTATAGTAAAAACTAAATTATAGTTGGGAAATGATAATGTACGTACAAATATTATTATTATTTTTTGGGCTTTTAACCTCCTATATAATGCATGCATTATTCTTCCATTTCAATTAAAGATAACATACATTGGTTTTAACGATGTAATGACTAGATGTCTAGATATAATTATATATATATATATATATATATATATAGTGCGATTATAATTATTTGTCTTTCACCCTTGCAGAGATTCCGTTTCGGGTCTTAATTGTGTATGGTTGCTCATACGGCTATATATCCTTTTGTTCCGGAATCGCACAGCTTAATTGAAATCCACCACATCGACGACGCGAGACTTAAATAATTCCAAAAGCAGTGGAAAACAATGGAAGGAGATTAATAGATTTTTTTTTCTTTCGAGTTTACAGTCGCACTAAAACACCGCGCTAATTGTGTACCGCAGAACACTTAGCGGACACACAAAGACGGTAAAAAAAGAGAAAGAGGCTACAAAATCTCTATATTATATACGTGTAAATCCCTCTCCCCTCTAGTAAGTCACTTTCTCACTCACTCTCTACCCTTTTCTCATTCTCTATTGCCTAGGCCTTCTGCCCGCCGCATGCAGCGTAGATGGTCTCGCTCTTTAAACGATTCAATAAACCAATTGAGATGGACTTAAAACCCGGCGCGCGCGGTCTCCCTGGTAATGAATTACAAGTTAATTGGGGTGCAATTTCTCGACAACCGATTTAACATCTCCCTAATTTCCTAACGATCATTTAAGTGCATTGTTCGTGTGGCCTATGTGCATAGGGGGAGTCCCATTGTGTTGCACAACACACCCTTGTATGCGCACGACGCGCACAATCAACCCCAATCGGACGTCCAAATAGAGCATTAACCCTCCTCCTCCTCCTCCTACACCACCGTGGACGACGCCGCCGGATCGCCCTATAATGGTCTTCGGGTGCCGAAACTTCCACCAGTTTATTAAACTCCCGTTTTAAGTGTATTGTCAATATTTTAACCTGGCCAATAAAAAAGAGATTTTTCCCTCCCTCTTCCCGTATTCACCGATACATATATATAATAAACATACCCTCTTATACTTTTAGTTTCCAAGCACACGCCGTTAAGCCAAACTAAATTAATTATATAATACGTGATAAACAATCTCCGGCGTCGTTTCGCATGGTATATGGTATTTGGTAGGTTGGTAGGAGGGTGTAAATGGTATCTAAAACATAATCGTCTGTAATTAGAGAGAGGAATAATATCATATTTTTTGCAGTTTATACACATATAATAAACCTACTCACATATAATACTTAATAATATATGCACAGTGTAATGTTATGATGTTTTTTTATTAATGTTAATGATTATCATTTTGATTTTTCAATATTCATTTTTAATGAAATATTTTTTATTTCTTCAATTAATGACAAATAGTATAATGGGCGTACAATATATAATCATAACACGATTGCACCAAGTATTGATCGATTTCACGTTTACACTAAAACAATGTCTATATATGTATCATAGTTTATAGCTGTATTATAGAAAGTTAATTAAAAATTAAAAAAAGTTGGGAAGTCGGCAATGCTCCGCTGTGCTTTAGGTGTCTAGAGAAGTCACTGTAATGGATGAGTTAAATTTGAACACAATGTTAACATTTCATTAACGTTTATAAAAAAAAAACTAAAAATTTGAAAATTGAAAATGTGTATAAATAGCTCTAAAAAGGCAAAATATTTAAAAAAATGTATGGTGTATAGTAAATATCAATATTCAGTGAAAATTTCATGTATCTACTGTTATTTTTTTAGAACTACAACAAAAACAAAATAGACTTTTTTTTAAATTCTCAGTTTTTCTTTAATTTGTTGTTAGTTTTTCCTGACACTTTTAAAAACTACTGGACAATGGATATTTTTTACTTATGTCCATCCATAGTACCAACTAGATTCACTTTCCAACCACAAAGGATGCAAGAATATATCATTGTAAAATTAATAAATTTATCGCTCCACTCAGAATCTAAAATATAATAAAATAGTTACAAAAATAACAGTGCAAGATACATTTTAATTAATACAATAAGCTTACATTAAATTAAATAATAAATAGGAAGTTATGTTATAATACGATTTTCTTTTTTTTTTAATTATTGTAAAATACACTTTTTACATAATTGTTCCTGAAATTTAAAATTACTCAGTTAAATGGTAATTTCCTATTCATCATAATAATGAGCAGTATTATAACAAATATTATATCATGCCTAACATATCTTAATATTTATATTATTGTCTCTTAATTTAAAATAAGGATTCCACTTTTCCCTAAAAATTTGTTCAGTCGCAATAAATACGTGATAGTACTAAATAAATTTGTAATTTTAATACTCAACTATACAATCAAGTAGTAAACTGTACACGTACCATTTATTTATTTATTTTTATTTAATGAAGTCTTTGTTGTATATAGGTATGGTTTCAAAACCGTAGAGCTAAATGGAGAAAACGAGAAAAATCAATGGGCAGAGAATCAAATCCATACATACCTGACCACACATGTGAGTTACCTACAACTATGTTTATAAAATGTAAAAGTTATTATAGTTACCTAAGTTGAAACTTACACTAAATTGATTGCATTACAACATTTAAAATCAGAAAATATGTTTTGGTATGTGTTATATACATAATACTTAAAATGACACCATATTAAAAATAATGCACAGAATAAAGATACATAATGTTATTATAACATATTATAATAATAATAATATACATCTTTATGTTAGATGATTTAAAAATAGGTATATAAAATATTTCACTAAAATATGTATAAGAAAGGTTAGGGCGAATGTGAGGGGAATTATTTTTCCCGAACATGTCCATCGCATCATCATTATAATAATAATAATAATAAAATAAACAAGTCGGTCACCATAGACACTCATTGGCATGTAAAGAATGACGTGACTAGATCACCTCAATGTTTTCATAACTTATATAATTACTAAAAGCTAAACATCCAAATATATTTTGCTCGAGACAATTGAACCAATTGAGGGAATGCTATAAGCTTCTCAAAACAGCCGAGCCCCACCGCTATCCATCGTTGGTGTATACACGAGAGTGGGAATATCAACGTATTTTCCCATTGAAAACTACTGGTTATTTGTGTATAATTATTAGGATATAAGTACCTACCAGTGTTCGGAACGTTCACAAAAAAATGTAATTCGTTCACTTTCACGTCCAATGCTTAAAAAAGGAACTCGTTCACGTTCACGTTCTTTGAAAATATGAATGCGTTCATTTGGTCGTTAATTTAATTTTTAGGTATTTTTTTAAAACTAATACAAAAACCGTGGACATTTTAATATTAATGTTGTTTTATGTCCAGCCGTGCCCACTGGAATTTCACGTAGTTTATTTTTATAATTCATAATAAATTATATTTTATAAAAGTAATCAATCAATATTTGTTAAATAGTAAATAAATTTGAACGTCTTAAAAATTCATTAAATATATAAACGTCGTTTACGTTCTACTTGAAAAAACGAGTGACACTAAATATGGACTTGGATGTGTGAACGTGAGTTCAAGAACGACGTTCTTTCCAAACACTCATGGTACCACCTACCTATATTATATTTCATGTAAACGTTAAACGTTCGTATTCTTTATTTCTACATGTATCTACCTAATATCTTTAATTATTGTTGTATTCAAATATAATAATATGATGTACCCGCCTAATTATTAGGATCGCCTCTTTTAATATAAATTAATAAAAATATAATAAATGTTATTTATAGTGTTCAGAAACGATTGTTTGCCCGTGGCACCCGCGCTAGGAGGTCCACTGCCGTTCCTCACACCCGAACAGTTCTGGCCGAGCATCGTCTTCAACCCGGCGGCCGCATCCGCGTTCCTGCTCGGCCTGCCGTGGCACCATCATCACGCCGCCCAGCCGTCGGCCACCGCGGCGGCCGCGTCGTACCAGTCGTCCGTGCACAAGGCGCTGTCCGAGAGGATCATCACCGCCAACCAGTGGCCGGCCGCCGCGCTGCAGACGTCGTCCTCCGAGCCGCATAGCCCGTCGTCCGCTGGCTCGTCCAGCCCCGCTGCGCTGTCGCCCACACACGAGCCGTCGGTGGACGCGGCCATGGTCGCCGCCGAAAACCGATCGCCGTACCTGAACGACGGCGGCGAAGACGACGACGACGACGACGACGACGAATCCGGCAGGTGTTCGCCTCCCGTTTTAATGGAAAACGTTTCCTGTTAGTATGTGCGGCCACGGCAGTATATTATATTACCTGAAAATAGGAGCCAACCTCTTAATATAGCTATTATTTCGCTTTGACCCCCCCTCCCCCCTGCCGCCCCCCCAAGTCATCATTGACCGTCGTCCCACAACTTGACGTATTGTTGTTTTTTTTTATATAACGTGATTTTTTTATTCCGATTTATATAATAATTAAATATTAATATACAATTATTGTCGATTAGAGTTTAAATAAAAGAAAAAAGTATAAAAAATGATTTTACTGAGGTTATTTTGTAAATGCCTTTACCGATATCACTAGTACGCTATGTACGATAATAGCACCTGAATTTGTGTTAAACATTTATTTTTGTCTTACCGCTTTTTATAGCAACAAACTATAACAACGTAACAACCAATACGTTTCTGGGAGCGTACACACAGAAACCGATCATAGAACTGTAAATTTTAATAGTATATACTAGGTGGCCAAGTATATAGTATTATTATATTATTACATATTTACATATAAATAATGTATTATAATATATTACTATTTATAGTTAATCCATTAAGACTAGAATGTGGTGTTAGTAACTATATAATATTAGTCTTGAAGCTATACTGTCGGTTTGTCCTTACCCGTTTTAGTTCACTTGATTTTTTCAAAGTTTATAAAAAAATTATAAACATTTTTTTTACATGTTTGAGTCCGAATATTTGTCTGCCGATTTTTCATTATATATATACATATATGTATTTAAATAATCTAGAATCATTTGGTGCTGATGACAGAAGCGCTAAAATTGAATGAATTTGGTTGATATTTTTTTAATTTTGGAGACTCCCCTCCCCTCGAGCTGGTCTATACTTCTGCCGATTTTTGTATTATGTTCAGGAGGACCGATTCTATGACAAAAAAAATCAAGTGAGCTTAAATAGGTATGGCCAGTAGATCACTGTCTATAATATGTAATTCGTCATTAAATCGAACAATTTAGTTCAATATTAATAAACATCGAATTGTCGAAATTTTCAAAAAAATATTCTGCTTCAATAAAATGAAAAGGTTGTATCATGATTATATTTTATAGTACGTTATTTTTATATATCCTCAACCCTCTTCGACCACTCGATCATAGATATATTTAAATTATTGACCTTTCATAGAATATGCGTACTTATAGGTACAATTATTGTTCAACTGTTAATGGTCAGTCTGCAGCCTGCACACTTTTGGTACCTATATACATATGGAAAATCAGTATTCTAAATTCTGATACGTTGATACCTAATCAAATATAATTAACAATATTATTGTTTTAATTATATAGCTGTATAGTGTTAATTATTGATCTCTTATATAAATATAATTGTATTATCCTCTCGAGCCTTGACGTTTACCTTCGACCGTCAGTCATCGTCATTATAATAATAATATAATACCTATCAGTAGCGTAACTGAATAAAAATCTGGGGGTGGGGGCAATATAATTTATTCAGTATTCATCATAATCAAAACTCTGACCCCACCTCCGGCTTAATCTTAAAACTCATTTTTTGGTTTAAAAACAAACTGTAGGTAGCAGGTACTGGTTAGTGATTACCCATATTGTTAAAAAGTTAATAACAAAATGATATCTTTGAACCTCCACAAAAATGTCTGGGGGGCAAGTGCCCCCTTACTCCCCGCAATTACGCCACTGATACCTATATAACATATAATATGTATATTAAACATATTTCATTCAACCATTTCACAAAACGCGAACTCATTTCGACTTTAACCAAGCGAGTTGTAGGTAGTTAGGTAGGTATTCGATCATTTTATAATTGAGTTTCTAAACTAATAATATAAACAATATATCTGTAGTAAAATATTAATCGTTTACCACACTAAGTAGGTTATATATACAATAAATATGTACTTATAGTTATAATTTAATGTGTATCTTAGTTAATTGTGTGGATCATATTGTATTTCTCGAGATTGTAATTTAGTATAATATTCACAGAATTCTTTTATTGAAAGTTATTGGTTTTGCTCGCAATATCTATCTATATGTATATGGAAGAATACGAGTATTTAACTCTTTACCGAGCAACAGACAACACCGTATACCACACGCGTGCCGTGAATATTCCGATATTATAGCTATACGTGCGTTTATTGGGAAGGGCAATTTTAAATATTAAACACTTTAGTTACAATAGCATATTTACTTAGAAGTTAATGTAAATATATGTATCGTAAAAGTATATTATATTACAATAGCTGTACAGTATATCTAACAATTTTATAATTTATGCAGGAATAGGCGGTTTCTATAAAATTGTTTACTAAAACCATTAACTTTAATTTTACCATAGAACAATATAGAAGCGATAGTACCTATACATATTTAATAAATATAAAAAAAATTATGCATAACGCCGGGTTACCCTACTCCTAAATATACATTTAAAGCATTATTTTTTATTTATATTTTACACACATATCTAAGAGTGTTTTTTTTTATCAATTTAGTATACGTATAACAGCTGATACTTAACTGATCAGGCGTGTTCAAGCTAGTTAAATACAGGTAAAATCTTTGAGCTGGTTGAATTTTCCATTTTAGGTATATACAGGGTGCATATGGATAGGAAAAGCCCTGAAAAAAAAATAATGATGTTATTAAACATATGACAGAAACTGTGAAAATGATATGATATGGTTCGTAAATAATTTAATAAAAAAAAATTTGATATTTTAAAAAATTCTAAAAATAAACTATTTGACTTAGATAAATGTTTTACCATCAAAATTGTTCTTATAATCAGATTTACAAATTGGTATTTTGAATTTTTACAAAAAAATTTAAAACAAATTTAAAATTTTTTTATAATATACGCATTTAGGCGTAATAGTGACTATAAATTATAAATAAAAAATACTGCAGATTAGAACAAAAGTTATTTCATCTGTCAGATCTTTCTGTTACACTCTATATATAGTACCTACCTATATATTAATCGTACATTTCATAAGTAGGTACCTACTTACATACCTGCCCCGGTCATTGTACTAAATGTATAAATATTAAGTAAAACAAAAATAAGAATTCAATAATTAGCAAATTATTATTTGACAATGAATTAGGTACTATAGGATACTTTTTTTTTATTTATATAATTATAATTTACAATTAAAAGTGTAATATTGTTGACTGCTCAATAAAATCAAAATCAAAAAAATTCGTATAAAACGTGTATTACCCATTTTATTGTTTTAAAATACAATGAAATATATTATAATTATTATATTAATGTATTGCCAATAATAATATTACCTATATTTAAAAACTGGAAACACAATTTATTTGACTACTGTAATGTGAAACACAGTAATGTAATAACGAAATTTTAAAAAAGAATTATCTATGTGGTATTGAAATGATTTATTGTAGTAACTTCATTTAATTTTGCATAGGTACATTATTATTTTTCGTTGAATCGTTATTTTGTTTTGCTACGCTATAGGTTATAGGTTAGCCTAGGTACCTATAAATAATATTATTTTGAAATTTTCTAAAAACAACTGCGTAATATAGATACCTATGTTATAATATCTACCTAAATATTGTTTTTGTATATAATAATATATTGTTTAAGAATATGATATTTTTTCTTAAATAAGTTAAGTAAGTATTTTATCTATAAGTTACATTTACTCGTAGCTGAAAACGAGATGAGTGCGTTTGTCTGCGTAATCAGTAGGTATATAATATAATATATATATTTGAATCGATGTAAAAATACTAAATAGAAATCAACAAAAAAATGTGTAATACCTTTATTAATCCGAATGTAATTTAGAAAATTTAAAAAAACTCAATTTCGATTTTTTTTTTAACTTAATAGTTATCTTGAGTTTACGTAAACTATTTCCAAAACATTCACAAAAAGCCCCATTTTTTAAATATACTATTGGAAAATTGGCCAGATAATCTCACGCTGTCCTTGAATCCTGCAGAGTCTGCGCGCGTCATGGTGCCGATAGTATCAGAGAATTATGTTTATAAAGTATCAAATGACTGAATGCAACCATTCTGTATTATTTATATAGTTTTAGTGAAGACACCTGAGAGGGTAATTCAGCTATACTCAGCTGGCTTCCCCGTCAGCTTTGCCGCAACAGTATTTGTTCGTTATCATAATATAATTTTGATACCCGGCTATATGATATAAATTTAAGAGGCATTATAATATGATTAATATTGCATAGTTGGTACCTAATTATTATTGTGTAAGTCTAACGCAGTAGTGCTAAGCATGCATTTGGGTTTCAAAAAGATAAGATTACAGACATCGCTATAGTGTCAGGCCTACGACACTGTGTGGTTTCAGGTTTAGTCGAATCGACCTTAAACACCGTGGCACTGTGGTAGTAAATGTTTCAGTAATTCGGTTAAACAAACGTACTATATAGGTAACCTCAGGTTGGTGCGCGGGTTCGTTGTCATGTTCCACAGAGATTCTGCAGACTTCAGATCACAAGTAAACAAAACCCCGATTATCTAGTGTCTTTTCTATGCTAGTGTAGTCGACATGAGATGTGACTAAATCATAAAAAAGATTCTTGAATTTATTAACTGAATCTACGACTATCTATCCCTAAGTATAACATTTCCCGTTCCCAAATGGTTCTAATTATGTTTCGTTCTTAGATATATTTCGTTAAATAGAACATTTCGTTAATTAGAAGTTTGTTGTACCTGCAGATTTCACTGTATTGTGAAAATATATAATATATAACGGCGTTTGCGTATCGGTCACTCACTCACTCACTCAGTCACGACTCACGAGGCATAAAGTTAGTTATTTAGATTATAAGCCGGTCTATGAGTACCTATGACTAGTATAAGATATATTATCAATAATAAACTAGACTGCTAACTCGTAATATTAATAATAAGTGAAGTAATTTCCGTTATTTTTGTGAGAATTATGGATTTAATCACAGAACATTTTGGCCATTCGTGGCACTTATGCCAATAATTAGCGTAATCAATAAATATTAATTGTAAGCACATTATTAAATATTATATACTCTAATTTCCACAAATTATGGCATAATTCATTTTAATAGTATAAGCATACATCAGTAAAGTTAGTTATTAAATTTATCACTTTATTATCAATATCTGTGGGTCGAAATCGGGTCAAATAGCTTATCCATTGTTTTATAATATATGTATAGCCTCCTTGGCGGTATAGAAAACAAATAACACTGTACTGTGAACAGTGTGAACCATGAACTATGATTAATCATAGTTCATGCAGTGAACCCCAGATACTGACAATATTTGGACTCCCACCGATTGACCGTCGGGATTTTATAGCGCTCATTTTTCGAAAGCCTGATTAGAAAAGTTATAATTTGTAATAGACTGTCGTCAGATAATGACATTCACTAAATTGCCAGTACGTGATTCACTCCGTAGTCCACATGTTCGTTTTTTCGTATATATATATATATATAAGTTCATTGTTTATAGTTTAGTAGCGGTACAATATTAATTACAACATTGTTATTTCAGCTCACTCCCTCACTGTAATATTATTTTAAGGTATACCTACCTATATTATAATAACTTAGTCATAATATATCGACTATAGTGCACCTCTATTGGAAGCTCGATTGCCGATTTTGTCTAAGAGCGGTCAGCAGAACCACCGTGATTTAATACCTACCGTAAGTACCAATATACATAATTGGTGTAGGTACCTATTAACATTGAAAGTAGGGCGACTAGGCCCGCGAGACTGACCTGTTTTATTTCACCTTTTGCCTTATTTTGGCTTCTGAAATGAATGTTATTATAATATCGATTTGTACACGCGGGATTCTATCAGAAGTTCGATGGCTTAAAACGCTTGATTAAAAATACCTAACTTTTTTCCATATAGCATAATGTAGTTACTAATCAGTTAATTAATTTTATAGTTACGATAAGTTTTAATTTTTTTATCACATAAGCTTCATAAATTAAAAATATATGTTGTTTTGTACAAATAATTTTTGTTTTAATGTAAAAAAAAAATTGTAATCCGATGCAGTTATGTCGTTTGGTATAGATTGTAAATATTCAGATAAAAAAGTGGGAAGGTTGGTAACCGCTTTGCGTGTATTACGTCATTTTAAAATCTTAGGCATAAATATTAAACATTTTATGAATTTTCGTGATTTTGAATAATTTCATTAAAATATTTTTAAAAAAATATTGTGACTAACCTAACCTGAATCTACCTGTTTTCAATATTTTTTAAATCTTAAATGAACAAAACTTACGATGAGGAAACCTTGTATTGAATTTAAAAGATTTTCGCCCTAGTGAAAAATTCGAAATGTTGATTCTGATTGAAATCAGCTGATGTTGTCATAAACTAGTTTTTATTATTCCAGATTATTTAATAAATACTATACATTTTAGATTCTGAGAGGAGCGATGAATGTATTGATTTTACAATGGTCAATGATGTTTGTTTTATTTTATTTTTTTATTTATGTCTATGTACACAATAAGTAATCGAAATAAGTTACTCTCATATTTTGAGCAGAACAATTAATGTATTTATTTTAGTACGATATGTCTGTCATCACCTTTTGGGGCGATAATAGGGCTTTGGTGTTCAACTTTGGGATTACTGGTCACAAAATTGATCTAGATTCTAGTTGATACTTTGTATGGTTAAAAGCAATTTTCCAAAACAATTGATAAAAACTTTAACATTTACACAAAACAGTTTTTTTCGGTGTAATCTAAAACCAAAAATAATTTAAAATTTTCATAAATGGTTTGAAAAAGCATTTTCTTTACAAGATAAATTATTTAAATTTTTAGCTTTTTTGAGGTACCGTCATAACGATATACGGTTTTTTCCTTTTCTAAATGTCGATAAAAATGTTTTTACTTGTTCAAAAAACTTGAAAATGTATTACCATGTTCCTCATAAGTTGTTATAATAACTATTTTAAAAATCTAAGATTTTTTTTCATATGTTTTTGAACTTTATATGATGAACATTTTCAAATATTTTTGTAGTTAAAAATCTAATTGAGATTTAAATATTTAATGTATATTAATAATTGCAATTATAGGGGGCTATGACCCCACGCACCAACCGCAAACACTATAATCAATTTTTCTATTCCCCTTGATTAAAAATCTTAAGGACGTGGCAGAATGACCCTTACATAATTACCTGTACCTATATATTATGAATACCTATATATTTTAATTGGATACAAACTATTTTATTATTTACCATAGGTTACATTTGTCAACTTACACTATGGCAACAAAATGGGGAATACTAAGCGCTTCCAAAATATCCCACGATTTTGTTCTAGCTTTAGAAACATTGTCTGCTGAAGATCATAAAGTAGTAGCTGTTGCTGCAAAAGACATATCTAGGGCCAAAGATTTCGCTGATGATTTTGGTATCTCTACTTATTACGGTTCTTACGAAGAGCTTGGAAAGGATTCCAATGTCGGTACGTTGTATATTTTATACGTTATATACTTATATATCTATTCATATAATATTACATTATCTTATAATTTTTAAAGATTCTACGTTTTTATATTAGTATGTAGGGATTTGCACCCGAATAATTTGTTTAGATTTCTGGTTTCTGATGCTGTATATACATCCAACTGTTCAAATACTGGAATAAAAAATCCAAACAAACTTCTGTATGCACTCATAGTCATTATTATATGAGTTGATACGGATGTTATAAATACTTCAGGAAAAACTTAATTTAAAACTCATGTACTTAGGTACTAGTAACACTAATTGGAAATTCATTAAAAATTATTTTTTTATAAAATATTAATGATCGATGATAGTGTATTAGTGTTAACATAATATGGAATTTAACGTTCAACAGTTCATGTTTTGTTTATTTAGTTTCACAGCTCTCCTTCGTGGGCCGTGTCGTGTTGTCGTGTTGATTAAATCGTATTGTGAATGGACGTTAATTCTTTGGTCTCGTGTAGAAGTTGCAACCGTGATATAGGTACCAAGAAATAAGAATAAACTACAGCTCAACATTTAAACCAATGTGGTTACCACTTACCAGTTGTAACCGTAGTTACCACGGCTTTGCGCGACACGACACACGACGTTGCCTGTGACTCTACCTTTAGCTGTTATATTAGAGTGAATTTCCATATTATTATTCAACTTGAGTCCCAGGTAAACTGCAATATTGTCTGGATTCTGTTGGATTTGTTTGTTTTTAATTGTTTAGTATTGAAGAGAGTTGTGATCTCCTTTGTAATTACAATTTAAATAGCAAAAAGTACGAAAATAATCGTGCTATTAACACAGACAATCTTTAATTCAAATTGAAATCACCAAAACTACACGTAAACTGCTCAATGTGAAATGGTTATGTAGATACACAATACGCGCTTATAAGATGGAGACAACAAATGCGGGTGTCTTCTTAAAACACATAATACCTAACTTTTTCGTTTTATGAATAATACAAAAAATAGACGTTGTTTACATCGGTGTACTTAACCATCAACACTATTCATTGACCAAACTAATGCTCGAAAGTTGCAAGCCCGTGTTATGTGAAAAACCGTTTTGTATTAACGCCAGACAACTTGATGAATTGATAAAAGTAAACAATGATAATATAACCTACCTAAAGAGTCTAAAGATAATACTTAAAATATTGTGTTTTTTATGTAGCTATCAAAAGCTAAACAGTTATTTCTAATGGAAGCTATGTGGAGTCGTTTTACACCAGCCTATCAAAAAGTAGTCGAAGAAGTGCAAAACGGAACTATCGGTACAGTCTTACACATGCAGGCCAACTTTGGAAGACAAATGTCGAACATCGAAAGAATTTGGTAAAATAATAACACATCCTAATTATTTAAAATAATTTTCCACTAATTACGTTTAAAATAATTGAACTATTACCTACCTAATAAATTGAGGAGATTTATATTCTATGCCTATTTCGGAATTATTAGTACTTAAAATATTAAAATATAAAAATTTTAAATTCTCATAACTGACTTAAAAATTAAAACATCATATAAACTCATTTAAAAACTCAAAAAATGTTTTTACTTTTTAGTTTGAAAATAGGTCAATTCATTATTTTATTTAGGTAATACACAAAATTGGAACTGCTACAAATATGCAATACGGAGCATCGTACGAAGGTATAGGTACCTACTACCTATATTCTGTATAATATCTTATATTATGTTTGTCCGTAGACTGAACTAAACATGCGGGTGTGGCGTCCTTTTAATTGATATACGAGGTACTTGCTATTTCGAAATTTAGTGACGCGTTATAACTATACTAATACAGTAATACAGTAATACCGATCAAACAATATTAGTAACCCACTAACCCATCATTATTCATTATAATATATAATATGACTCGTGACTGTATTTTTATGATTTCTTATTCAAATAAATTTCCATAACGCCCAGTAATTATTAATTTTAATAATATTATAAAATAATATGTATGTATCGTTTCTTATCGTATTTTTTTTTTGTTTACTATAGCTACACTTTGAATGATTAAAACTTAAAAACAATTCTATTGTTAAAAAAAGAAAATTGCATACTATATATTTTAATATAAATAAGGAATAGTTTCATATGGATATATATTTTTGTGCTAACTAACAAAATAAAAAGATATACTAAAATATAATACTATGTTTACGTGTAATATGTCGTATGTTTTAGGAAAAAGGAAGTGGGAGGAGGCGCATTACTTGATATTGGTGTTTATACGCTGCATTTAATTGATACAATACTTGGGCCCGGCAAACCCGTATCCATAGAAAGTAAAGGAACGTTAAATAGTCACGGCACAGATGAAAATATGTCTGCTATTCTCGAGTATCCTGAAGGAAAAATAGCCGTCATATCGATACACACTAAAGTGGAAATGGACTGTTCAGCTTACATACATGGCACTAAAGGCACAATCAAGGTATCTAATACCGGCCAAAGTCAATTGAAATTGGTGTTAAAAGTTTAATTTATGATAGTATAATAATATATGGGTAATTTATAAGTTTTAATTATACGGGGAACTTATTATAAGTGTCTTAATTTAAATGGAACACACTAAATATATAATGCCTGCCGGCTGCCACTTACCTACACAGGCTAGTAGGCAACACGAAAGTTAAAAATTGTAATGATTTTGAGCATATAAAATTAAAAATAGAACAAATAAAATCATGCTAATCAACTAATCAATGTTATCAAGGTTCATATACGGTAAAAATTTTAAAATCCATTAAAAAGAGATTTCTATATCTTACATTATAAATGGTAGACTAGTAAAGAGTCCGAGTAAAAAAGTCCGTGGTAAAAAAGTCAGAAGCATAAAAAGTTCATGGTGAAAAAGTCCGGTACATATAATTAGGTAAAAGGAAAAATACAATGTTCTAAACGTTACAACTAGTATTAATATAAGTTGTAACTATAACTGTATTTTTTTTTTAAATATATATTATTTTTATAAGACGATAGTTATATGTACTTTATTAAACTGAGAACTCATTATAATATATTATGTATATTTTTTTTTGTGTGAACAAAAGTTTTGATTTTATTGTTATAGGTAATGTCGTAATGATACCAAGTAACTATAATCATTAAACTTTTTTTATAAATAAATTATTTTAAATATTGTTATATATCATAATCATATAGGTAAGTATACTGGACTTTTTTTACTACGATTTGCATTAAATGTAGACAGTTAGTTATATAAAAATGATTACGCAACATTTATTTATATTATGACTATCTATAGCTGATCCCGAGCACTTTGTAGCCAATGGCAAATCCTAAGAAAATTGTGATTGCTCAATTGCAGTAAGTGCAGCTCATCTACCTTGGTAGGCAATGTTTGAAAATTTGATTTGATGCAAGCTTGTGCCTGATCTGCCCGAATAACTAATGGCAACCAATAATAAATAAATACTAATTTCTACTAATTATTTCTCCTATAAACAATAGCAACTATTTATAAACAAAAATGTCCACTTTATAAATCTCAAAATTTCAGTTTGAGTATCTCCCCAGGTTGTGGTAGGAGGGTGCAAAATTCTTCACGGCCTTTTCTCACATTTTATAAAAAATAGAATAAACTTGAAAAATGTTATTAAGTCTTTTTTCTTAGATTCATGAACCATTTCACGCTTCAAAAAAAGTAACAGTCAACACAGCCAATAATACCTCAAGTTATACATTTGTACAACCAGATACAAGGAAACCCACAATATTTCCAAATAGTGTTCAGTTACGTTACGAAATAGATCATGTCAGACATTGTTTAAAAAAAGGTTTGAGTATTTTTAGTTTTTACATACTTACCTATACATTTTGATAGTTTTATCAAAAATGGCTAACAATTTGCTGTTTTTATTTTTAGGTTTTATTGAATCGCCAGTTGTTACTCTAAATAATAGTTATACCGTGCAAGAAATGATGGATCTATTGAGAAATCAAATTGGTGTACACTTTGAAGATTATGATACTTCATCGTGAATTGAAAAAAAAAATATAAATATATTATAATAAACGCAATAAACTATAAATGGGCAACAGTATAAATCGGTTAACTTTTTTTTTTGAAGTCGTAGGCAATACTATTAACGACATTACGGAACGCGTAATAACAAAGCCTCTTGTGACTGTTTTGTTATTGTCATTATAGAAATATAGAAACTGTCGAACCGTTTCTTATCAAAATATTACAAAATTATTTCCCCCCTAAATCATTAGTATAGTTGCCTAGGTATATTTTTACATCTTAAGATTAATAAAATAAATAGTATGAACCATATAGTAACATTTAGGCAAATTATATACAGGCAATAACAATTAACAATTTCTTTCTGTCGGTGTCCCGTTCATACTTTAATAGTATTTGGTATTTATTGTAATCATTGTAGATTGTTTTGCTAGTTCCTAGTAGACTCGACTTCGGTCACAGTTGTTACTCTGTACTCATTAGTCATCAGCCATCGCCCTACGAAAGGCTTTAAAATTGATTTACGAAGTTACTGTATAAAATAACTGCATACTGTAGCTCCAATCTAATTAATTTTATACTCTATTTTAATGACTATGTCACAGAACAGTGAATACTCAAGTCTCAAACACTCAAAAGACGATAGTAATATTACTAATATTAATATTATAGTTTATAGGTCACGATAATATCTCCTCTACATCGTGTTATAGGTAATACATTTTACAATATTATTTTAGTTCATTATCTATATCGTGCTGCAACTGTGGTGTCACCAAGTTGCCTTATCAGCCCGTGTTATCTATCATAAACCGTTTATTTGTCTGTGGTTTACGGATTAACCATTAACATTTAACAGCCCCGTTATCATCGTTTTACATATTTGATGGCACCGAACATTATAATTATTGATAACGTATACATATTTTGTCGACGTTAATATTATTATTAATCCATTATTCCACTAGGTAGTTTAATAATATTTTAAATGTCTGAAGTGCAGTGGACTATTGTAGTGCCAGTAATGTCGACGTAAAACGTACATTTTGTTATAAATTGCAAGTGGGATCTATGTGATTGCGGGAACACGTATTTTGTTCATCCTAGTGCAACAATAACCATGTACTTTCCGGTGGGCTGGCCGAAAGTTTTGGCTTCAGCTCACGCTGCTGGCACCCTTGTCCAGGTGATATGCAACAGAGACAAAATTCTGTTCGCTATACTGTCCGTCGAGCGACTGGAAATTTGGTTTTGCAAGGTGAGCGATAAGCGTTCTCAAGTAATGTTGGATGCACCTTGCTGTCTGCGTTAAGTTAGTCATACCTGTTCTGTGCCCCTTTTACATTTGTACATTTTTATTAACCAACATTTCTACCAATATTTAATGTAGGATACTATAGTACTAGTTTTGAAAAATCAAATATTTACATGATGAATAAACAATCCATTCTTTTATACAATTTTATTTACGAAATATTATCTCCGTTAAATTTTGCATTAATTAGATATGTGTGCATTCTATCTTCTAGGCAATAGATTCATTTTGAAATAGTTCAATATAAAAATTTGATATTTAAAATATTAATTTTTATTGTTGTTAGCTAAAATGTCTTGTTAAGTATCACTTTATAAATAGGTCAAATGTTTTCATCTAGGTATCTAATTGTTATTGATAGGTTTTGAAACTCATCATATGAAATTATAATTTATCATAAATATAGGTATATTATAATATTATGAAGATACCTATGCCTACATGAAAAATAATTACATTAATAATAGGTTAGACTGGCAGTGGCGTAATTTCAATTTTTTATAAAGGGGGCAAAACTGTTGATTAGCCCAAATGTGTAAATTAAAAAAGTCCGCTCGCAAGCACAAATTAATATTATATTTTGTTCCTTTTCCTTCATAAAACACATGTCAACTTTCATGCACATCCACACATGCGTCTAAATAAAATTATATTCCAACTTTTAATTAATAATTATCATTGTGGCAATAATGGCTTAATTCCTACACAATAAAATATTTTCCTATAAATATAGGCATATTTTTGCACTAGGAATTTTTTTATACTCTACATTTTTTGAACATTTTAAATGTACCTACCTCAACTTTGATGTTAGTTCAAACTTCAAACAAGTAGTTTCTATGTTATTAAAATGTTTTATACTAATGAGTAATGATAATAGTCCTTCAAAAATGGTTTTACAAAAATATAAAATTGATGTTATATTGGATCTAGTATTTATTAAGTTATTATGTTTGAACCATTTTTACAAAATTATAGGTAAATGTTGATATATTCATAACATTTTCTAATCACCATACCCCCTTTACGCTGTCCAGCAATAGAACTTACCGGTGGTTGACAAAAATCGGTTTTTCTGATGCCCCCTCCATAGGGGAACCGGTTTTGATAGCGGGGTGATGTGGGGGGATACGCAGAATCTGTGTGTTCTCTCGCCGAACAAAGTATAACTTTCTAACTCATTATTATGGATCTATTATTTCTTCAAGCTTTGATATTATAATAATTTCCTTTATATTAAGTTAAGAAAATAATAATAATTTAACCCAATATCTTTTATAGCCATGTGTGAAAATCACTTCATATACAAGATCTCCACAGAGTCTCGATGAAATTGGTTTTAATCGACGTGTAGAATGGAGACCAGATTCCAGTATGTTGGTCATAGTGGTTAGTATTTATTATTTTATTAAATAATTCTTGCTGATATGTATCTTTATTAAACTGTGTTATAGACTACAAAAGGTTATTTGGTATTTTACAATTTGAGCATTATTGGTGATCCTGGAAGCTTGTATCACTTGGAAGATTCACATATCTCTAGTCTAAAAAGAGAAAATGATGAGCTATTTGTGAAAGAGACCATACCATCTTTACATATTAAACAAGTACCTACCTAATATAATATTTAAAATTAGAAATAAATTTATATAAGTGATACATTGCTTATATTTGTTTGAATTGTATAGGATCAAATAGTTTGTGTTGATGGTAGTGTTGAATGTATGGCTTGCATTCGTGATGAATTAATGGTGTCTACTTGTAAAGGACATGTATTGCGATATCACTGGAATAGTTCCATCAACCGAGATTACTGTTTAGATCTTCGTAGAACACCATTTTCTATTGATCTACATGTTTCTAATGGTAAATTATTGATTAGTTACTACATTTCAATGAATGTATTATGATAATTTGTGTTTCAATGTTATAGCTGCACCACTAACTAGCAAAGATACTTTTATTGTTGATATGGAATACTCACCATTAGTTGGAGGTTTTGGAATTATTTTGAATGATGGTCGTGCAGCATTACTTACAGCATCATCTTTAAAATTTGATCCTAATGTAAGGTATATTTTAAAAATAAAGTATAAAACATTTTAAAATAACATCATATTACGGTTTTATTTAAACAGCAAGTTCAAGGTATTTGGGCTCCTAATATTGATACTGCTACTTGTACAAGTTTGAACCACAAGTATAGATTAATTGCATATGGACTAAAAAAGTTAGTTATTGTAATTAATTTAATTTTTAAAATATTATTCAACATTTTCTTTTTGAAATTTTAGTTCCCAAGGTATTGTGTTTGGTCTTGATGAGCGTACTGGTGGCTTACAATTATCTCACAAACTTGTGATTCCCAGTCAAGTATGGCCAGGTGGAGGATTAGGTTCTGTGAGGTGTACTCGATGGACACCTGATGGCTGTGCTTTAGTAATGGCTTGGGAAAATGGTGGCTTTGCCGTATGGAGTACTTTTGGAGCTCTGTTAGTTTGCTCATTAGCATGGAACTTCAGTGTGAACATCGATTTAAGCTCTAGAAATCCACTCAATATTATTTCCATGGACTGGTGTATAGAAGGCTACCAACTATGGATGATTAATGGAGCCTCAAAAGATACACATGATGATACAGTATTACAAATGTCATTTTTAAAAAGTGCTCTTGCTGTCAATCCAACTATGGTAAGTTTTTTTAATAAAATACCATCTTAATTAATTTCAGAACTACTTATTGAATTTGAATATGTTTTCGTGATCATTGTAAAATAATGTAACATTAAAAAAATTGTATTACCAAAAACATCATAAGAATTTATGTGTTTTAGAGCCATCGCCCACATTTATATCTCCAAGGTGAAGATAAATTGTATCTGAATGTAACATCTGGTCTAACCAAAGTGTATAAAATGTCTCAATCCAATAACAAAACTAAAGACCAATTAACAATCACCAGTGCTTTAGTTGAAAATAAACAATGGATCATTGTTTATGCTCCATCTCCGTATTTAGGAACCAATTGGCCAATTAGAGTAAATTTAAAATATTATTTTTTAGATGTTTATTGTTTACCTAATAACAATTTCTTCATTTTAATTCCAGACGTCTTGTATAGATGATGATGGAAAACACATAGTGATTGCTGGACGTTGTGGTCTTGCTCATTATTCTTTAATTACCCACCGATGGAAATTATTTGGCAATGAAATACAAGAAAAAGATATGATAGTAACTGGTGGAGTTTTATGGTGGCGATGTTATATCATATGTGGATGTTACAGTGTGCCTGTTGATGAACATCAAGTGCGAATATATAATGGAGATTCAAGATTATCTAATGATAATATGATTTCGTACCAATTAACTGGACAAGCTTTATTACTTGATTGTTTGGGAAACCGATTAGCTGTTTTTTGTTCTGATGGGATTGTTAATTTATTCAACATTGAGCTATCACCTAATCACAATATGGGTAATTTGAAACATATATAAAATTATAAAAATAATGTCGTCACACTATTTGTTTTATCCCTTTGACCCACGCATAACATTGCAAATTTTAATTCAGCTTAGCCAATCTTATGTTGTTAGATTAGCTGACTAGATTTAATATTAGAGTAAATTGACGTTATAATATTATACTCATAGTTAAACAATATTTCAATTTGTATTCAAGTTATGAGTACATAAAATATTTCAATTTAAAAATGTACGCAAAAAAATTTAAATATTGTTAAAAATACTACATTCAAACACAGTTAATGTTCCCAACTTTAAGTTTTTGAATAAAAAGTCAATTTACTCTAATATTAAATAACGCTAATACAAGATTGGTTCTGTTGAACAGAAATTTGTACATTGCGGGCGGGTTTAACCTTCATTTAAAATTAACCTATTATTTATTGTAATTTTATCAAATATGCTTATGCAATTGTATGTTCGTTTAGACATGTTATAATTTACAAATCAAATCATAAAAATAATTTGAAGCCTTATATGATCATTGTTAACTTATATAATTTGATGTTTAATCTTATAATTTGTTTTAATTTTAGCAATATTAGACAGAGTACAAACTATTGATATGTCAGCTTTATGTATACATCCTACTTGTGTAGTTTCTGTTCTACTTACAACTCTTCGCATTGAACCAAAAATTAAAGGTTCTACTGTAAGAGATAATTTTTTACTAAATATTAATGGAAATTTATTGTTAGTAAATCAGCAAAGTTGTGATGATCAGGTAATATATTAGTTGATTTTATTATTTTAAGCATTAATAAGTAATTCAAATTAAATATTTTAATGACAACTAAAACATGCTTAAATAGCTTAAACACGCTTTACAAGAAAAAGTTCGCGCCACATTATTACATTTTTTTTCTTAGAAAGAGGATGATTTTATGTGAGACACATTGGACTTCAGTTCATGATTTTGTTAATTAAAATATTAATAACAATAAAAAAAATACAAAAACTTGTATAAATGTATCATATTCAAAATCATATTAGATGGCTTAGAAATATAATTTTAAAATCAGTCTAAAGGCCCTGTAAAAAGTATTTTCCTTTCAAAAATAAAAAAAATATCATAATTAGATCACTCTAGGTAGTGTGAGGTTTTCCTATAAGGCATGTTTTTGAGCAAAAAGCAGGCCACATGCTTGCCCCTTACAGAATTGTATTCATTTTTCACTCCCATAAAACACAATCCACTCGATTAAGATATATTTACAATCTAAACATAAAAATCCAGAATCAAAATACGAACATACATATATTTTGTCTCTATGATAATATTCTATTAGAATTATGAGTCTTTGAGTATAGTTTTATTTACTTTTATAAGTATTAAATTAAAATATGCAATTCTAATACCAATAATGTTTTAATCATGTTAATTTAGTCACAAGTTATTCCATCTCCAATTTTATTGGCATCTTGTGTAGAGAATGCTTGGGTTTCAAGCCAATACCGCCGCGATAAGCCTCATCTGACTGAAGCTCTTTGGTTATTTTGTGGTGCTCATGGAATGAGAGTTTGGCTACCATTATTTCCAAAAAATGGTGATAAGTCACATACTTTTATGTCAAAAAGAATTATGTTGCCATTTCAACTTAAAATTTATCCATTAGGTATGATTTTAACTTTAATTAATTGATTAAATTAAGTATATATTATTTTAGTCACTATTGTTATTTACTGGTACAGTTTGCAAATTGAGATACTTGCATAGTCTAAAGGTTTAACAAAATAAATAACCATTTGACTAAATAAAAATGTTTGTTATTTCTCTTATTATGTTAATCAACAAAACGGAATTTAAAATAATATAATTTCATATTTAATTGTTGCAGCCATACTTTTTGAAGATGCTATACTATTAGGTGCAGAAAATGATACATTACTGTACACATCAGATACTACCAGTGTGTTTTCGTTGCCATTTTGTCAAGTTGAAAGAACGGTATATAATATTATTTGTTTTATATTAATTCAGTTTTTATAGTCAATTCAAATTTTATAGAGCCAAGTTTATTTACATCAAATATTAAGACAATTGATACGGCGTAACTTAGGTTTTCATGCTTGGGAAGTTGCTAGGTGTTGTACAAATTTACCATATTTTTCTCATTCTCTGGAACTGTTGTTACATGAGGTATTTAATATTTTACCTATTACTGGAAAAATCTTATAATATTAATGTTAAATAAAATATTATTATTTTACTTTTAAAGGTTTTAGAAGAAGAAGCTACCAGCAAGGAACCAATACCAGATGCTCAATTACCTAGTGTTATAGAATTTATACAGGAATTTCCAAATCTTTATTTAGAAACTGTAGTTCAGTGTGCTCGTAAAACTGAAATTGCATTATGGCCTTATTTGTTTTCTGCTGCTGGTAAACCTAAAGATCTGTTTCAAGAATGTCTAAAACGACAAAATTTAAATACTGCTGCTTCCTATCTTATAATACTCCAGGTTGGTACATAAATTGGTTCTTATAATTCTATTAGCTGCAACAAAAATAATTATCCTTCTATATTTATATCCTTAATTTGTTTTATTGAACTAAAATGTAAATTATAATTAATAGTTATTTAATTTGTGTTTAATAATAATTCAAATTTCATATTTAAACTCATTATTTGAATAAAATTTAATAATTTCATGTATATTGTCCTTTTTGTAACATATTTTATAAATGTATTTCAAGAATTTAGAATCATCTTCAGTCAGTTGTAAATATGCTACATTGTTATTGGATTCAGCCTTAGATAGTTGCCAATGGGATTTATCTAAAGACCTTGTCAGATTTTTGAAAGCAATTGGTAAGACATTTTTGGTGTGAAAATTTAATTTTTTAATTCATATTGTGGTTTAGATCCAAATGATGCAGATTCTCCAAGAACATCATGCATTTTTCCTGCAAAATACAGTATGATAGGACAAGCAAGCACAGTGAACCCCAATGAGGAAGATTTATCATTTTTAATGGGAAACATTCAGGTACTTAATGTGACAATAATAAAAATTAATTTTAATTATTAGTTATTAAATAAAAATTGTTTTAGGTGAGAGGGCGAAGTATTAGTACCAGTACTACACCTAAAATAGATATGAATTCTACTTTTGTAAGAACTGATAGCAGAACTGAACAAAATAGTTCACAAAGAAAAAGGTCTGTCCTTTCAAATGGAAAATCAGAAAATGGGTTTGTGTTATTTTTGTCTGTTTGATCGTTTATACTATGGTACATTTATATTATGTATGCTTAACTATGTAAAATTCCTTTTAGAAAGGATACTGCTACTTGTAATTCCATTCTTGAAGAATTCTTTACTGATACAATTCTTCAAAAACATGCTGCTAAATTATTATTTAATTACAAGCTAAGAGCACTTGGATATTTTGCTGCTCGATTAGACTTTCATTTAGTTGAATGGTTAGCAAAAGAACGTAATGGTGCAGCTCGGATCGATAACTATATAGTGGCTTTGCGAAGTCTTTATACTGATTTTTCTATAACAAGACCACTAACTCCTATCCAGAAACGTTCTCCACCTCCATCGGGTATGTTGTTTAATATAGATAAACCGAAGTGGGTAGATGGTGGTAGTGCTGTTGGAGATAGTGGCTACATGAGTTGTCAAGATGTTCCTCAAGTTTCTGCTCAATATCCACAAGATGGATTCCTTACAGGGATTGGTGAGTAAATAATTTATAAAAAGATTTAATCTTTTTTACTTGTCTTAACACAATAGTTTTATTTTAAGATGAAGCAAGTACTATTAGTGAATCTGAAGATGCTTTGTTATGGAATGAAGAAAGAACACAGGCTAATATTGATAATTGGAATATTATTCCTAATGCACATATGTTAGAGCAACTTTCCAATGAACATTTATCACAAGACACTTCAAAAGCTGAAGTTCAACTGAGGTTATTACTTATTTTTAATTAATTTTTTAAATATAATACTAAATACAATTGATTACAGATATTTGTTGCAATTATTATTTGAAGCTGGTTGTCTGGAGTGGAGCTTTATTGTATCAGTATTTCTTCGTGATGCCTTAGCTGTACAAAGGCTTATATCTATTGCCAGGGCACCGGAGCACAGTTATGAATCTGTATCTAGATTGAAACAAGCGTTTATTTTGTTATACCAATGGAGTTGCAATGAATGGTAGTGTATACAATGTACATTACGTTAAACATATATCTTTTATTATTATTTATGCATTTTATTCAACAATTTTTCTGAACACTAAAAAAAAAACTAATTCAATATTAATACAATAATTATAAACATCAGTATTCAGTTTATAGTGTCTTACTTGAGTTATTCAATTATTTCTTTTATTCAGAGTCATATAGAAAAAGTAGTACTTAACAAAACAAAATATATACGAAACTGATTTTTTATTTTTTTTTAATACTTAACAATACGACATTGTTTTTAAGATTAATTTATTCATAAAATGATATTATTACTTTATTTTCAATATTTAAGAGAGCTGTTAAAAACTTATTCAAACGCTATATTTAGCCTATAAACTGTGTCTTGATTTATGGCTTAACTAACAAAAACATATTTTTTAATATAACAAACTAATCAAAATGTCAGAAATCAATGTAATAAAGGCAATAAATCAAGTGCTATTAGTTATGAAGGAGGTTAAAACTAATGAAAAGTCTTTAAAAAAACATTTTCTCTATTACCTATCTATCTAATATTTAATTTGATTGAAGCAATTTTCTAAGTTTATTTAATTAGTGGGGTTACATTTTATATTCTCTTAAAATAGTGTATACTTAAGCACACATTTTTTTAATGATCTATAAATTAACTTATATACAAAACCAAAATTTATTGAACCATAATTCACTAGTGAATTTACTATTCGGACTAAAATACATTTAGGGAAAATGAAAATATTCACCTGACAATACTAACTTTATTTTTATTACTAAAAACAAATTTTTAAATAACTTTAAAGTAGGTACCTATATAATTTTATTTTTGATTATATTCTGTTTTATTTAATTTTCAGCTTTGGCTATCGACCTTTTATGTCTACATGTCAAGCACAATTGGGTGTATTAAATCGAATCATAACATCTAAACAGCCAGCACCCACTGTAACCCCACAAGCATCTTCATCTTCACTGACCAGTGTTCTTACACAATCATCTAGATCACGATCAGCAAGTGAAGGCACCGGTGGTAGTCATACCACATCAGAAATAACTGATCATAGTATACAAGCAGATTGCCATCCAGTTATTGCACTAGATTCTAGTTGTGATGAAACACAAGATAATACAACTAATTTTGATACTGCATCTGTAGTAAGCTTGCAATCACCTAATAGCTGTTTACTATCTTGAGGTAAGATATTTCTGATATATCTTACATAACAGCTTAAATAATTTATTTGATGTTAACAATTTGTCTTTGCTGTTATAACTTATAGATTAATTATTATTTAGAAAGACTTAAGTAAATGAAAACACATTTGTTATTATTTTATCACTGTGTTTATACACCCAACCATGGTCTGTAAAATAAGGTATGCCTGATCAGTGTTAATAACTTACATACTTGGATATTATCAGAATATTATAAAATTGTGCGTTTATATCATAACTTTTGATATTTATAAATTCCTTACAAAAAATTAGTGCTGAAAATATCATTAATAAATGTGGTTATTTACTTACCCGTTACCTACCAAAATATATCAAATAGTTCAAAATATTCAACTATTTCACTGTGAGTTAAATGTGGTTATCAGTGACAAGTGAAATCGTTTTATCAAAACAATATTATTTAATGTGGTGAGTAACAAGACAATTCTGAACATCTAAACACTAACTACACGAACACGGAATACTTGAGAGTGTAATAGTACCTTATTTAGTAACTAATAATCTTAACAGTGATTATGATTAGTATAAAACCTATATTTGGCTTAAATTATTTTTTATGGCTAAAAAGCTTGAAAATGTAATACATAGAGCAGAGATGACAAAACTATGACACGCTATTTTAGTGACACACTCAACTTGTATTTTTATCGTTCAAGCTATGGATGAAGGAATTTTTAAGTTTAAAGAAAGAATCATCAAATTAGTTAACACGCAGGGCCAATAAAATCCAACCAACATATTTATTTGACACATGGGTCCAGAAAAGTTTGCCAATAGAGGGTCACATATAAATCATTTTTTAGTTACAAGTTGATATCACAATATTGAATATAAAACATACCTTATCCTAAAATACTATCTAATTTTACTCTCTTATTCATGTAAGTAAGTTGTTGAGCGGTCAACAGTGCCACCATTATGGTCTGCCATTATATATTTTATACCGACCATGGTCTTGTGTCTAGGAACAGTGTTGTTTTATTTGTTTTTTATTTTCGTAGTCTGTCAATTAGTAGACTTTATGAACATGAATTTTATTTTTGATTTTAAAATACAATAAAAATGTCAAATAATAGAATTCCAAATTACTTGCTATGAAATATTGACTGATTTAAATATTAAAAAGAAAAAAACTTATTCAAATGCCTACTAATTGAAAAAGCCTAAAAATATAATATAAATAATTTTTTTATCTTATCATATTATTGTTTTAACATATTTGTGATATATTGTTATTTATTACTAATTAATATACTATAATATTATTTGTCCATTATTGTTAATCAAAAAATTATTTTTATCAAACTATCTTTGTTGTATAATATCAAGGTTTTTGGAAAAAATATTGTATCGACATTCACAATGTATTGATTTATTATATTAATTACTTACGTCTTACATTATTCAAATTTTGACAATAACATTACAGGATACTCATTAAGTATGCTGCCTAAATTTATCTTTTATACATTGATAACTAAGTATGACTAGTAATTATATTTTGATAGTTTAATGTCTACTACCTACATGTTTTAAACTTTAGATCAATTTATAAATAATGCCGTAATTTTTAGTTATTGTATCAATTGGTTTTGACTGGCGTTTACCAGGTTCAGATTTAATTGTTGATTGCTATGGTCAATGTGTCTAGGGTTCCTAGGTTTTTGGGATGTGTTGTAAATGGGGAAAATGTTTTTCCTATGTAAAACCGTAATATCCTTAGTTAAAAGAAATTAAACCCAGCCACAACTGTTCATTCAGATATGTGGAAATCACATGCAAAAATTCAACTGATTACTGATGTGTTTAGGCGGTTTGGTATGATGTAAAGCTGACAAATACTTTCTAAATAAATTTAAATTGTTGACAAGTAATTATTGTTTAAGTAATACTTAAATATGTATTGAAATATAAAATATTATTCAAATATTAAAATTGTTGGTAGCATACTTAACGAGTACTCATTGAAGAAAAATGCAGTGCTTTACTATTTATATAAGTATATAGTTTAATAACAAACCATGCATTTTTGTAATATTGTAATTATAAATATAACATTCCATAATTAACATTTTTGAATCATGTTTCAAATGAAATTATATTATTAACTAGTTGCTATTAGCCCTACAATAGTATAGAATACAATTTCCTTAGTTTAATTAAATTACATTTTGTTTTATGTACAACTATTTGTGCCACAATTATGAATTAATTGATCATTTCGATTTTATAATATTATATTAATCTTCAAAATGTATTATATTATTTTGTGAAACTTATTTAAGAATAAGTATTAAATCAATTAATGTTTAATATTAACTAGTTATAATAATATTTTAATTTTGTACTTTATAATTTTGACTTATGAGTAATTTTGAGTAAATAAGTATTTTGAAGATGATTTATGTATAGATATTGTGTAGAATAACTAATAAGAATAAGTATTTAGTATTTAACTGTCTAATTAAAGGGAGAAAAAAAAGTTAGTTTAATTAAACTCAAATTGTATAAAACTTAAGCAATTATGCCTTTTGTACGATCTGATTAAACGCTCACATAGGCTGTGTTATTGATTTATACTATTAATACATTTGCTTCTTACATATTTTGTATATTAGTAAGCTATAATCAAATATTTGTATGTGTCATACAAGGTGCTCAATATATTTTAGGGTTGTTAGTTATTATAACCTTTTTTTGTCATTCATTTATTTAAAAACAAAATTATTATTTGTTTGTTGCGGCTGTATATATTTTTTTTTAAAAGCTTAAAAAAAATATTTAAAATGAAGTTTAATTAGTTGAAATATTCAAATACATTTTAAGTCGATTTTAAATTATTTATTTATTTCCATTAGTTATTTGTTATGGTGACCTTATTGTTATTATTTATTTACAAATATTTTGTACTTCTATATATATTTTTTGCAATATTATTCATATTTTTATTTAATAATTATTTATTGTTTATTAATTATCATACTTAGAAAACTGTTCTATAATCAAACAACATAATTAAAATAATAAATTGTATTACTTATTTGATGTATAGAACTGATATAGTTATATAGTAAATTGTACCTATTATGCTAATATTCTATAATACTACCTAAGTCTGTTGACTTGTTGTATACTTATAAAATGTTTAATGTTACAGTTAAAACAAGATTTAATTAGGTTGTTATGATCGACGAAGGCTCGGTGCCTCACCATGGTTAGGTTAAGTTGGTAATTTTATAATTTTTAAGATTATCCATTTTTAAATACAGGATCTATTAAAACATTTTCATAACAATTGTAATTAAATAAAAAAAAATAATAATAATTTATAATCCACCGTTTATCTAAATAAATAAAAATATAAAACAGCTGACTATCATTAAGTTATACTCATTATATACCTACCTACATATACTCAAACACAAAATTATGAAAACGCTGTGTATAGAGACCGGGCCATTATATTTTATACTGCACAAGCGCTGGGACTTTTTAAAATTATTTTTTTTTAATTGAATAAATTGAGAAAGAGTGTAAATCAATTGAATATAAATTATAAACTTATATAGTTATATTCAGTAGTGCCGAATGAAATAAAAGCTGGCAGTTAAAAATTCAAATAGTTTGTTGCCGGCATGCCTCCGGTTGTCCTAGATAGAGTAAGGGTTCGGTCCCGCGCTGAAGTGCTTTTTGGCTTTAGGAGACTCACGCCCTTTCGAAGAACGCCATAAAGAGTGAAGATACGAGGTCGACAGTCGCTCATTGGCAAACGAGATAGTATTTGTCGACTAAGGTGTCGTGGTCACGGTAAACGATTCCGTACATTAGTAGGTTACCTAGTGACCTAGGAAAACGGTCCCGAAGGCACCACTATGACACTATCATATAATCGTATGACTCGAGAGCGGTGGGCGGAGGCCGGTCAACATCATCAGCGATCTAAGTATCTTACTCAGAAGGCCAGAAGTACTCAAACTGTACTGTAGTGTATCTTGGTTCCCAGGGGTAAGGGGTGAATTATTGAACCATCTGCAGTTGATCCATGTATAGATTTTAACCATAAACCGTGAAAATTACACAAGATGAGGTCTTTCTTCTGTGATGCCAGTGTAGCCCTGTCTTGGCAAGATTAAGAGCACTAACATACATTCAGAATGCTACAAAATTGAAGTATAACTCACCAGTATAACATTTTAAATTCTAAGTCTTGGTATATTTTTCTAAAAATTAACTATTAAGAATATTTTATTTTAAAATTACCTTTCTAGCTTTAGTTACACAACTGGCTATGGGTGCATTTTCAAACTAGTCAGAACACATAATTGTAAGGAATGCACAAAACATATCACACATTATATTAATGATTAAGACTATACCATAATTCTAAAAGAGTTTTTAAAAATGTTCCACTTCCCTGTCTGTATATCTATAACAAAAATATGTAAAGTTAAATTTAAATAATTATAATACAATTTAGTTCTACCAATTATTTTGATATAGTCATATTCATATCATATAAATTTATCTTAGTTCAATTACTTGTTAATAAGTAATTAAAAGGCTAATAATTAGTATAATAGTTATTAGGTATTCCTAATATATTAAGGATTTCAGCTTACACATAGGAGGTACACTCAATATTTTTTATTTGTACTAATTAAGCTACCTATATTGTTTACTTATTGCAATAACCTACCTATAAGTACCTATATTATTAGTTATTACTATTTTTTATATTGTTTAACACAACAAAATATTTTTACTCATAAACATATTATATATTGTTATACATAAAATACATATATTGTGTTATGTAAAAATTAAAACCATAATATAATAGTTAATAATAATAAGGTACCTAATCATGAATCAGTCTATATTAATTAATTAAGTTTCAATATATTTGCTTAATTCTAATATACCTATTTGACATAATGTCCATATTGATTTATTTATTTATTTTTATCATAAAATCAAAATGTACAATTTATTATACAGTTAAATAAAATAACAAAACTATTTTTGATTAATTTTGACCACAATTAACGTTTGCAAAATATTAATTATATTAGTTTGAAAGTTTGAATCAATTAATGGAAATTTTATAGAATATACTATGGGTATTATACACAAAAATGAAACATTGATGCAATGTGTAATGGGAGCCTTATGTTAGGTACTTACAAGTTACAAGCAGTAGCTGAAGCACAGATTATATTATGAAAATGTCTAGAAACGCGTCTTACTATCTCCTTCCTAGTAAAATTTATTTTTGCGAATATTTAAAACCTAAGCTTATAAAATTGAACGATGATGGATGATCCTTCCCATAGAAATCAAAATTAGTAAAAAGTATCAAAAAATTTTGTATTCTTCTAAATTTCAAAGCATAATTTTGAATTTCTCTTGAGTCTCAACGCTCTAATGCAGTGTTGCATAGACAATTTATTAAATTGAATGGACCGATCGTGGGCCACTAAACCTTGTGTAAGGGACCATTAGCTCACTATATCGGTTCACTATTAATTAAGTGTTTAGTGCAACCCGGCACTAGAGTAGTTTTAAATTAAGTTATAGTTTTGCCATTACAACTAAAAACAATATTATTGCCCATGTTGCAAAATACCGAAAAAAAAATGTAACTAAATAAAATATTATACCTACAGAGTTCCTTGTTATTAGTTTTATAGATTTAAATACTCCGAATAATATTCTATTTTGAAATATGAAATAAAAATAAATGGTCTCATCCAAAGAAGTAAGCAAATTGAAAACTGATGACGATGTCATATTATAATATCTATCATCTATGGCAAACGCCAATCCTGGTCATTCTTCGGAGGCATTTTGGTTTAATTTATAGAAATACATATTCTAACTTATAAGTCATAAGAAGGTACAGGCCGGATTTATATTCTCTTAAAATTCTTAAAATATGAGATTTTTATGTCGTTTAAAATGGGCAATATATTATTCTCTTAATATTCTTTTAAAATACCAGATACCTATATGATATTTTATGTCCTAAAAATATGTGTGGCAAAATATTCTTTCAATATTAATAAAAAAATATATGCATTTTGTTTAAATGTATTATTTACTAACTTGTATTATAATTTATAAATTAGTTAATTAATTTAATTAATTTTCCAGTAATAATTAATAACTATATATTGTTCCATATATGTTTCGGTGTCATTTAAGTACCTGCGCCGATTTGTTAGAATGTTTTTGTGACTCATAAGATACAATTTTAATTTAAAGATGGAAATTTTATTTCTTTAATATAATGTATTAATGTATCAACAATTATTAATTAATATATACCTACCTATAATTCATTGAAATAAAATAAACACGCCTAGGTGGCTAGGTACTATAATTAGTAACAGAAATAAATCCATGTATAAATTAATATTAAAATATACAAACAAACAAACGGAAAACGATTCTGAGCAAAGACTTTATTAAATAATATTGTGATTAAAGTACCTACCTAATTTATTTTACGACTAGGCATTTGTACAGTACCTTTAACAGTAAGTTAAATTCATTTTTCCAAAAAATTAAATTTGAAAATCTCATCGTGTATATAAATTATAATAATAAACTCTAAAAGTTTCATATATCTACGAATAATATTTTTAAATTACAACAAAATAACTAAAATTGTTATTCTTGGTTTTAATAATTTGGTTAAAAATTTGAACTTTTATAATAGGTTTTTTAGATTTTTTGGTTACAGTATGAACTATTTATAAGAATCCTTGTTTATAGCCATACAAGTTGAACATTTTATACATTTTTTACTACTTAGTTATTCGTACATTTTTAATTTGATAAATCTTGTTAAAAATGGAACTTTAAATACTTATTAAAAAAATCGTGCCTACGGATATTTATTATTTCTCAACTGTTATTATAACTACTTATGAGGAAAATTGTATTACATTTTCATATCTTAGGTAAACAAAGAAAATGTTGTATGAATATCTAACTACAAAATATTATGCAAATGTCGAAATTATGATGAATTTTGTAAAAATTTGAACTTTAAATTCCTACAAAAAAAGTCCGATAAGTATTACCAATCACAAATATTTCTGTAAATGTAAAAAAATATAATATGATTTATCAATAGAGTATAGACTGTATAGGTAGGTACTGAGTATATAAGTTCTATGGATTAATCATATTAAATCATCTATGGCAATCGCCAATTGTCGACATTCGTTGGAGACGATTAACGATTCTATAATAATTTCAGTGAACAAAAAAAATAAAATAAGCCAATAATAGACGAACAGTACGTTAAACATTATATTATAATATACCTACCTTATTTATAACACGAACCCTCACATTTTGTTACGCTCAGGTTATTTTCATTAAATATTTCGATACTTTAAAGTTTTAGTTCGGAGCGAGATGAAGACGGATGAAAATAGCCGTTTCTTCAGAAGCAAGCAGGGTCTGCACGTCCACACTGCTAGGTTTCACAGGAAGAGTCGATGTTAACGCGTAAGTTTGGTTTCATATTATTTTGGGGCTTAAATTTACTTTTTAGACTTAAATTAAATATTTATTTCTACGGACAATCTATTGACTGGGCGACGTAGAACTGTAGAATCATAATACGTTTAACTCCGTTTAATTAAACAATCAGGTATCACTGGTAACAGTTTTATTAAGTACCTACACGATGTCTAGGGTCACTGGCGCAAGGTAATAAATTAATGATGTAATATAGCTATAAGTGTTGAAAATTTTAAACGAGGTTTTGCATAAAAAGGTAGGTATAGCTTATAAATTACTTTATTCACAATAATATCATAAAATATATACTTAAAAATATACCATAAGCTAACTAAACGTCTTCGCTCAGAATTGTTTTTTATACACAATGATATAATATCATTGAATTAAAATTTAACTCCATCCATTACAGTGATTCACTTGTAACCTATTGTACAGCAGAATTATACAAGTTCTTCACAAAACTCAGTTGTAGATACAATCACACTTATGGATCTAGAATTATTTGATAAAGAGAAAGACCAAGCATACAATAGGAAAAAAAAAGACATAATTATTATGTTTCTGAAAATAGGTGTTTCACCGCAATTCGCCATGATACAATTGAACATATCTTAACATACTTTAATGATCGTTTGGATACCTCAAATTGGTCCATGTTGAAACCATTGGCTAAATTGAGTGATTTAGTTACTGATGCCGAGTTAAAAAATTGCCACAAAATTATTTGTCCAGATTATGAATTGAATGAATTTGTAGCATCATACCGCGAAGCTAGTGGCATTGAGACTATACAAAATCAAACAATTTCTGAAATGCTTTTGAAAAAATTATTGAAGAACACTGCATGGAAGTCACTTAGCGTTTCAGTGGTTAGAAATTAAAATATTTAATTTATAAACAATAGAAGTAGTTAAAAATTAAAAATTAAATTTTTTTATGAATAAATTAAATTGATATAATATGGTTATTAATTATTATTTATTTTATTTTAATTACAGGCTCGTATAATCACTGCAAAGCCTCATTCAGCAGATGTTAAAAGCATGATGATTTCATATTATAATATTATAAAAACTTCTAAAAGAAGCTCATTGTCTCCAGATGTTTTAAATAATGCACTTTATATTAAATTTAATATGAGTACTGTGAGCCAATTTAATCCATTACCTGCTGTAATTCAATGGTTAAAACGAAGAAATAGACACTCTAAAATTCATCCAAAAGCAACTTTACAAGAATATTTTGAAGGAGTATTTGATAAAAGCAAATCTATAAAAAAAACAAATTTACTAGATAATAAAGTGTCGTTTTAATAATTTAATTAGTTAATTAATAAATTACATAAGTATATATAAGGACATTTATATTTTAGATTCTGAGCGGAGCGATGAATGTATTGGTTTTACAATGATGTGTGTTTTTTTTTTAATTTATTTTTTTATTTATTTTTTATTTTTTTATTTTTTTATTTTTTTGTGTCTGTCATCACGTTTTGGGACAGTAAAAGTGCTTAGATTTTCTTCAATAGTACCTTTTCTGATAGGAAAGTGAATCTAGTTGGTACTTTAGGGGGTCAAAAGTTAAAATTTCCCAGTAGTTTTCATGAGCGCCTGGAAAAATAAATGGAAAATTAAGGAAAAAACGGGAATTTTTACGCAACATTGATTTTCGATAAAATCGATTTTGGTTTTTGGTGTAAGTCTAAAAAAAATGACGGTAAATACATGAAATTTTTACTGAATGTTTATATAAGCAGTTTCTATATACCATACCGTTTTCAAAATATTTTGACTTATTTTGAGCTGTTTACAGACATTTTAAATTTCCAATCTTTTTGGTTTTTTTTTTTTTAAAAATCAATAACATTTTATTTATTTGTTAAAAATTCTTGAAAATTTAATAGAATGCTCCTAATATATTGTTTCAAAGGCACATGAAAAATATTAAAAATCTGTAGTCACAATTTTTTTTTTAAGCATTTAAAGTTGAAATTTTGACAAAATACGTAAAAATGACGAAAATTTGCAAATTATTTAGAGTTAGAAATTCATAAAAATTTTTCTTTTTAAATCTAAGATTTTAAATTTTAACACAAGATTTAACGTAAGTTTTTCTACTTTTATCAAAAATAAAATATCTAAAAGCAATTAAAAATAAATTTTTATGAGTGTTTAAGTCAGTGGTTCTTAACCTTTTTCGAATGACGGAACACTTAACATTTTACAAGATTTTCGCGGAACACAACCGTAAAATAAAAAATTTTTAATATATTAAACAATGAATGTATAGTATAAAATTGTTTGCATGCCATACATGTTAGTGTTAGTCACTAAAAAATAATAAAATAATAAAAAGAGTTAAAAAAAATTTAAAAATTTGAAATTGAATACTTTGTATGAGATATTTGTGCCTGATGATTTTTACAGATATTTTCAATATCTGGCCGTATGTACGATATTGCTACTCTCATTTCCTCTTCAATATTTGTCAGCCTTTTTCGTTTCTTTGTTTTGATATTCGTCAGTGTTGAAAATCCAAGCTCACATAAGTATGAGGTTGAAAATTGTAATAATATTGAAATTGCTTTTTCAGAAATTTTTTTAAATTCGGTTTGAACTGAAATCCAAAATTCTTCTACTGTTATTTCGGAAAATTTTATTTTTAGAGTTCGATCTGTTGTTAGCGTTATGAATTCTTCCTCTTCTTCTAACGTAAATTCATAACTTGACGTGTTGATGGTAGAAAATGGATTTCGTATCCAATCATACATTTCAATATTCAATTCAGGAAAGTATTTCGTAATTTTTTCTTCTAATAATGCTAAATGTTCTGTTATAATAGGAATTATTTCATTATTATTTTTAATTGAAGGAAACATGTCTACCGTATTTTTTTGAATTATACGCGTTCTCCAAAAAGATATTTTTTTTTTAAATGTTAATAGTTTATCCGTGGATGTAAGAATATTTTCGTTTTTACCTTGCATACCAGCATTAAAACTTAAACTTTAAGTTCATAATTTTACAACATAGGATATTCACTCGATTTCTCATGTAGCGTTTTTCTTATTTGGTTGTAATTCAAAAACGAATAATTGTAGATGTATAAAAATTTCACTAAATGTTTATATTCTCATTTTCTATACACCATTCAATTTTGAAAATATTTTGATTTGTTTTGAGCTGTTTACAGACATTTTTAGTTTTCAATTTTTTTAGTTTTTTTTTTTATAATTGTCAATAAAATTTTATTTGGTGGGCCAAAAAGTCTGAAAATTTAATACAAGCTTTCTTATATATTGTTACAACATCAGTTGAAAAATTTTAAAAATACATAGGCACGATTTTTTTTTATAAGCATTTAAAGTTCGAATTTTGACAAAATTTGTCAAAATCTCGAAAATTATAAATCATTGTAATTAAAAAATTATAAAATGTTCAGTTTTTATAACTAAGTGTTGAAAATTTAAAACAAAAATTCTCATAAATAAATCATACTGTAACCAAAAAATCTAAAAAATATATCAACACATTTATTTTTTACAGACATTTTAATTTCAAATTTAGACAAAATTTCATATTTAAACCAAGAATAATGATTTTAGTTATTTTGATATAATTTAAAAATATTATTTGTTGGTATATGAAACTTTTAGAATATATTGTTATATTTTATATACACGCAATGGCATTTTAAAATATAATTTTTTTGAGAAAAATGAATTTAACCAACTATAGTAAATACTAATGCCTATAATACTAAAATTAATTACTTTATTCACAATAATATCATCAAATACATTTAGACTTAGTAAGATATTATAGACTGACTGACCGTCTTCGCTCAGAATCGTTTTTCTTATTCAATGATATTATATCATTGGATAAAAATCTAACACAATCCATTACAGTGACTCACTTGTAACCTACTGTACAGCAGAGCGAAATACACTTACCCGCCCTTTTTAATTTTCATAACAGTTTTTTATTTAAAAAAAAATATTTCTTAAATAATTAAATATACCTACCTAAATAAAAAAAAAGTGTTTAAAATGCATTTTTTTATTGAAATCATAAAAATAGTTAATTACATAAAAAAATATGGTAGTACTGGTTTATTTTATACCTAATTGATAATTAAAATCAATTTTCAAAAGAATCTTCATCATCTGTGTACATCACTTGTTATAAACGTTTAATTAAAATATAATGTGTAGTACGAAAAATTGAAAATTTTAGTCCCTGGTCCTACACTATGTCTAGGGTCACTGGCGCAAAGTAATAAATTAATGATGTAATATAAGTTGGAAACTGTAGTCTATTCTAATTTATAATCCAATTATTGTATTAACTATTAAATTCATCATTGAATGATTATTCAGAGGTCGCTTGGGGATAAATGCCAAACGTATATAAATATAAATTAAATTAAGAATAAATAAAACACATTTTGTGAAAGGAACAAGATTATTACTGTTAATATTAAAGTCTTAGTTATTATTAACGAACAAATACAAATTAAGTTTATTTTAATAGCTTTTAATTATTAACGATCATTGTACATAGTACCGTAGTAGTACCGTCTTACTATATAATTATTATTTCTGAAAAAAAAAATCCTAACAATTTAATACATAAGAATTCTCATAAATTGATCTTACCTTTTAATGAGAAATAACGATCTTATATAATATACTTCTCTGGTGTAGGTACCTACTTCATACAAACAGTATTTACTGTATAGTGTATACCTTTATATTAACTCTAAAAACTAGTAATCATATTTATTTATTTATAATCAAAGTCTCATTTAATGATACATAAAAAAATAATAGGCTTTTAAAAAAATGTTCTTGTACTTCTAATGAAACACGGAAAAAAAGTCCCGATTTGTTCGATGCTCCCTATACTAAATAAGTGGCATTATGTACCTATAGCTATAGCTTATGATAGTTACTATGGTATAGATAACAAATACATTGTATACCTACCTATACATTACACACTAAAATAAGTACAAAGTACAACTGTACAACTACAGTGTAAGAATAAGTAATTTGGTAAATTTTTCAGTAAACTTTTTTTCGAGACTTTTTTTCCGATTGCCTCTTTAATGCTTTATTATCTATTCACCATCTTAATCAAAAATTAAATTAATAAATTAATATAATAATTTAAATAATACATTATAAACTATTTTGGTTATTTTCATATCAAATTTAAATTAACAATTTGTTTCTAAACACTCTGGCATAAAAAGTTGCATTATATTATATCTGTGGATTCATCATATTCACGTAATATAATATCTATCATTTATATTCTATGGCAATTGACAAAATCATTGCAGAAGACACAGTCGATAAAAAATTCTAAAATTTCAAAAAAAACCTTAAATTTACTTTTAGACTTAAAATGAATATTTAATGTCACGAAAAATGTGCTATCCAAGTGTGGTAGAAGAATGATTTAGTTCCGATCTCTAATTGTATTAAATACGCGAGATCGAATAATAAAAACGCCGTTTTCCCAGTCGCCGGTCGTAGGATAAATTATAATTAATAGGTATTTGAAATAGACATACGTTTTGGTTTAATTTATAAAAATACAAGTTATAACTGATAAGTCGGGTGATTGTAAACTCTTCTGATTTTAATGACCCGTAAACTGTACCGGTGGGAAGCTCTCCCGAATTCCGAGTCTACTCCAGTTACTGCCTGACGCCCTGACGGTAACATGTAATCTCTCCTTTTCTACTTCAGTACTACCACGATGGGATCGTCTGAACTCTGACGAGTCTACTTCACTAATACTAAATTTTATTTAAAAAGAAAATTATATAATAATCAATGCATTTAGTTGACGTGCACTATAAAAATACAAATAAAATTAAAATCAAATATACCTACATTTAAATTTAATTAAAAAAAAGTAAATTATATAATAATAATAAAAAGCAATGTCTTTAGCTGCAGTGCGCTATAATATTATAGTAAAAATACCTACTTATAATATATAAATTTAATTTTTATGATAATACGAACGTACAGATTTCAAAAAACTTAACCTACTATCCAATGTATACTAAATATACTTTTAGAAATTCATATGCATATTCTTATTTATAATTTCTTTTTATAAATGTTTAATCCAATTTCAATAATTATTAATGTGCTACTATATAGCGAGGTACTGTAGTATAATATGTAATTTTAAGTTAGTAACATGTAACACTCTATACTACTAACACAAGCTCTGCTTAAAGGTAATTGATATAACAATGTTTTTTGTTTGAATTAAAAAAAATATATATTATATAATA
>JANEHU010002172.1:0-17384 GCA_027563435.1 Nasonovia ribisnigri
TAGTAATTTTGCGCTTTAAACAATCATTTTCTGACACAGTATCGACAACTTCATTTTTTAGTGTCTCATTTTTCTTTTTCATCTCTTTCTAAAGTAAATAAAATTATTTACAAATTATTATATTATGGTCTCACCAATTTCAAACACACTGCCCTATTAAATTCTATAATATTAGTGCATTTTAACGCATATATCAAATATTTAATACGTTTACCGCCATATGACCGCAGGCAGTTTTATGGCGGTTTACGTGTTAAAATCGGCACATGACCTTAATTAAATTACCTAAATATTACTCTTAGAAAACATATTAATTAACTTAAAAATTATTTACTAATTGTATTTCAGCATATCCTATATCCTCTATGTGTTTTTCTATTTCTTGCTCCAGCCTTTTATTTTCATCCATCAAACTTTGGTTTGTGGACTCCAATGTATGTAGCTTCTGATAAAATATTTCCAAAATAATTTTTAAGTGTATTAAATTCTTCTAAAATGTTCTTAGTATAAGACCTACTAATTACGTTTCAATTTAAATGATAAAACTTACTTGCATTGACGATTCCAACAGTACAACAATGGACAAATAGCCCTCTTTATAAAATTCTGATTCAGACACATCAGATACAGTTTTTTTGTGAACTTTCAAAAATTGTTCATATGAACTTGGAAATTCATCCATCCATATTTTTTAATAAAATAAATTATTTAACTATTATATCTAACAGTATAATGTTAATAAATATATTTGAAAATAACTCTGTGAGATGTTAACTCAACTGAGAACCGACACAATATGAAAACCCAATAATACTATACATTTAGGAAATAGACACCTTTATCTTTTTTATGGGAGATATGTCATATTCATCACTCAATCCATTCTGTATTATGGTGGTATAATACATATATATTATCAAAAATTGTCAATTTGGAAAAACCAATACACTATAGTTTATACATATTTATTATGCTTTATGTTTTATATTTAAGAAGACATTATGTTGTATAATTTGTTAATTTATTTAAGTTTATTATTTGTTAAGTATACATAATACTTATGTATTTATTTAATATAATTTATATTTCTATATCAGATTGACTAGTAAATTACAAAATAAATATTTTTTTTAAAACAATATGGTGTATCTTAATTACAAACAATTAGGAAAATCCAAGATACATGTGTAAATAAAAGATTAATGTTAAAGTGTAGATACATACAAAATATATTATGTATAGTACAGTTATTAGGGAAATCCAATATAAATGTGTATAATACAAAAAAAAAAAAATTACATTAAGTACCTACTCATGGTTTTGATAATCGAAAACCGGTTTTTATAGTATAAAATTACTTTAATATCAATATTGTAGACTTGTGTTGTGTTATAATAAAGTATAATATTTAAACTTAATGTTATATACAAAATAAGTTCTAATAAGTTCAATATCTCTGCCGTCACAATGTTCTACACGTCAAATGAAAAATTGGACATGTGGAACTGTTTTTTAGAAAGTGGGAAAAATAAAAGAAAAGCTGTTTTATTATACAAGGAACGATATGGGCTTGAGAGACATGTCCCCGGTTCAACCATATTTTCAAGATTAGAACAAAACTTAAAGTCTAATGGGAGTTTTAATAAACAAAAAAAAAGACAATTAACAAAAACTACAGAAGAATATGCAGAAATTGTTTTACAGGCATTTGAGGAAAATCCAAACACATCTTTAAGATTATTATCGAGTAAGTAAATAACATAAATTTAAAAAAAAAAATAGATACGTACATACAATTATCTTGTTTTTTTATCATTTATTTAGAACAAATAGGAATTTCTTATAGCTCAGTTCAGAGAATTGCTAAGAAAAATAAATATTACCCATATAAACGACACACTGTACAGCATTTAAGATTTGATGATTGTGAGCGTCGCCTGGTTTGGGTTTCCAAGGTACATATTTTGTTTTTATTTTTAAAACTTTTTTTATTAACTTATGTTGTATAAAACACAAGGTACTTGTTGAAATTGAAGATAATCCTCAATTCTTGGAAAGGATATGTTGGACCGATGAAGCTAAGTTTCACAATAATGGCAATGTGAATCGTCAGAATATGCGTTACTGGTCAAATGGTAATCCTTACTGGCACGTTGAGAAGAATTTTCAAGAACGTTATGGTATTAACGTTTGGTGTGGTATTTTTTATGACAGATTGATTGGCCCATTTTTTTTTTCTGAAAATTTAAACGGTGATAAATATTTAAATTTTTTAAAAAATGATCTTCCTATTCTTTTGGAGGATGTTCCTTTATCACGTCGAAAAGATTTACTTTGGCAGCAGGATGGTGCTCCAGCCCATAATAAAGGCACTGTTATCCAATATTTAAATTCAACTTTTGGGTCAAAATGGATGGGAACATTCAGTCCAGAAATATGTTGGCCACCTCGTAGTCCTGATTTGACTTCGCCAGATTATTTCCTTTGGGGATATCTACAAAGTGTAGTTTATAAGGAAATGCCATCTAATGTAGACGATCTGAAACAGAAAATTAAAGATGCCTGTTCAAACATTCCAAGTCATGTGTTAGTGAAAGCTACTACAAAAGAATTACTTAGACGATTGGAAATTTGTTTAGAAGTGGATGGTCGTCAATTTGAACATTTATTAAAATAATATTATTGTAAATAAACTTAAATTAACAACTTACATGCATTATATTTTCATTTAATTTACTTTCTTATTCTAATAATAATTAGATAGAATAAGGAACCAAGAATCGAATAAGACCATGTTTAAAAAGAATATTTTATTAATGAACCAATAGGTATTAATTCAATATATTATATTCATGTGTATAGGTGTCCTACATAAATAAAAAAAAATCAACTTCCTACCTAGTTATTTTGATATGACTTACCTTTGATGTATCAATTTATTTTTGTTGTTTCTTTTCTCGCTTATGTAAGGTTTAATTAATAACAATTAATACCTATTCGATAGTGCGAAATTTACATTAAACACTTTTTTTCATAAACAGTTTACAAATTACAACAACTTATACACAATTTACTGTTGAAAATTTTAAATGTTAAATGTTGATCACGATATCCAGTCGTGCACTCGTGCTGTTCAATGTTGACATAATATGTTTATTAACCGTTAATTCTCGTTTATCTACAAACGTAATAAGTGATAAGACCGTATACCAAGAATCAGTAACCGGTGCTATATTATGTAACCAATTACTAACCATAATGGTAAATTGTAAAATATTATTTTTATAGTAGATGATAGCCTGTTGCAGGCTTGATGTTTGGAGTGGGTACAAAATAGGAAGGTCCAACTCGTGTGACCTTTGTACGTATTACTTATTAGTTATTATCGATTATGACCGTCTGGACAAATTGAGATATAATATGTATTGTTTTGACTTCTGGTTTTAACTGTTGGGTTTGATAAATTGCCCAGTAGCTGTAAATTAAACGAATATTTAAGCATAAATAAGTCGCAAACGGATTACTCAAATTAAATTCTGCAAACGTTAAAATTATTTTTTTCAGAATGTTTATAGATTTTCGTTATTGAAAATAGGTGTTGCCATTTGAAAATCGAAAGTTGATAGTGTTTTATCAAATAAAGAAGGGACTCAAAATTATCAAAATTATATCAAATTGTAAAACAGTAAAACCTAGAAAATTTAAAAAAAAAATTGTCTTAAAATTCCTAATACTTACCGAGATATTGACTGGTCCATGATAAAAGAATCACCCTGTATATCGCAATGCTTCCACATCTACACATTCGGCTAAAAGTAAAATAAAATATTTAATACATTATAGTGGTAGTTAAGTCATGTTTCTGTAAGATTTGCTAATTATATAAGTTAGGTATTTACTATTTTCATAATAACTTACATTTTCAAAAATATATTTTGCTTAGGCATAAAATCAATAACTGTCGTTTAAACTATAACTATTACTCACCCAGACAAGTTTGTATTAAATATCCCAATTTCCACCCATCTAGAAGTTCTTTTAGTTTATTTTTTTCTTCTAATGACACAGCACAATTGTTTTCCAAAACGCATTCCTCTTGATTGTTATCGTCAATCGAATTATTCAAAGACAATATATTATAACGATTATCAGGAGACTTCATGTTTTGAAGTTCAATATACTGTATATCTGTGTCATTACAATTGTCCGTACCACTCATAAACGTTTCAAATAAATTATTTCCACTATTCATTTCAAACTATTAATCAATATACATATAATTTATTATTTATGTATTTAAAATTGTACTCTATATTATTTAAGGTATGTTATAAAATTAAAAGTAAGTATCTACTATATCCACAATTGTTCAAACAGTAACTACAAAATATACAATATTTACAAATTAAATACACACAATGTCAATATTTATATAAAATTAGAATTATAAAATTTGGTTTAACTACATACAAAGATAATACCATTTACAGGCCCGGATTAAGATCTATAGTGCCCATAGGCTGTAAAAAATTTGGTGCCCCCAATTAAAAAAAAATATTGTACACATTTCTCTACTCGATACTTGAATAAATAATAAAACTTTATTTTAGGTTTATTAGCCACATCAATATGTGAACTAGAAAAAAAATATTGTATAGTTCCTGGAGAAGCATAAAAAATGAAGTAGCAGAATTACATTTTACTAAGTAAAATCACTTCTTTTTCTTTTTTATCAATTGCACGCTTTCTCGCTTGTGCTCCACTAATATGTCGTTTCTGATCCATTTTTACATAAATATCGAACACTAAACTATATATAAATCGCACTACTCGCATATAAATAAGTAAACGCACTGGCATTGTCTGCCGTCTGCGGCTCTACATACGGCTGCGTACGAGTTGATTCCCGGGTACCTGTTTACCTGCACCGACACCGTTGAGTTGATTCCCGGGTCATTAGAGGGTACGTACGAGTTGATTCCCTATTGTTTCTATAGTGGGCACCCAAATATTTTTTTATTTATAAATGAGCTGTTAGAAGTACAATCTGAAACTTATATTAAATGCAGAAGTAATGGAACTAAAAAATCTAAAAAACATCAAGAAAAACAAATTCTTTTAAGAGAAGAGATGTCATGGTATACTGGTAATCTCATTACCAGATACCAATTTATAAAAACAATGTGTTACAAATTTTTACGAAATTAATAATTTTTTTTATATTTTTTTACCTAGTTACTACCAAATATTTTTAATAATAATTTTTTACCTAATTACAACTAAATGTTTTTAATAGTAATAAATATAATATAATTCAATAAATAATAAATAAATAAAAATTAAATGATTTTCAAAATTTAAAAAAACTAAAAAAACAACATTTTTGAGAAACTTGTCAGCCAACCAATAGGCTGAATATCTTATTAAATATTGAATAAAATATATAATGACCTGGGAATCAACTCAACTCGTACGTACCTCTTAATGACCCAGGAATCAACTCGTACGTACCTCTTAAGGACCCGGGAATCAACTAATACATGAAAAAGGTCTCGGGAAGTCGGGAATCAACTCACCTATACCGCTACATACGTTATCGTTGTGCGACCGGCTCTACGGAAAAATAACAATCTAAAAATAAAACGAGGTTCAGAAGACCGCACGACAAAACGCATTGATTATTACTATTTCAAATTTCCGATATTATTTAAATAAAAATAACATCAGGATAGTATTATGCTTATTGTCAATAATTATTTTACAGATAGAAGGATAGCATGTAGTGCCCGTGCCCCGTGCCCCTAAATCCGTGGTTGTGTAGGCTGAAGCCTACACTGCTTACGCCTTAATCCGGGCCTGACCATTTAGTATTGTTCTTTAAGTCTAATCATTAATCTCCCATCAGGAATTTGATGAATATTAATTGGTGGACCACTGAACTGTTCAATATTTATTAGACTTTTAGCAATTATAGACATTTTCCCATCAACTTCATATGCTTTGAAATGTATATTATAAGAAACTAATTGAATTTGATGTACAGTACATAATACTATATTATTTTGTGAAACAATAATTTCAAGGATTTCATACAAACAGACTTCATTTCTAAAATTAGTAACATAATTACCTATTTTATAATCTGTGCCCTTAAAATTAATCTTTGAGTAACTGTCAAAAAAATTAGATGATATATTGAGTTGAGATTTGAGAGTATTAAAAACGAATTCATTATGTTTAGAACTTATAATATTTTTCATAACTACCACGAGTATTTGATTAGATTCATCATTTAATAAAAAGTGTGCAAATTTACACTGATATTTTTTGGATAATGTCAAACAAATATTTTTTCGAGAGGTTATTGCTCTAGCATACATTTTAAATTCTTTATGCTTAGCCTCGTAACGAAAACACCAAAAATGTTTTGGAGGTCCAGATTTAAGGATTATAGATGGATAATGTGTCAACAAATGATGTTTAGGTTTCAAGTTATCATGAAAAAATGTAATATAATTTGAGTGATGTTTATTGATAAGGTACTTTAAATGAGAAACAGAACCTAGTGTAATTTTATCACTTAGTAAAATTTCAATTATCTCAAGAAAAGTGAGCAAAAAGTCCCAAACTTCATCATCTTCTGGTACCAGATCGCCTATCATCAATGAAAAAAAATTAACAAAACACATCATTTGTCTTGCTGACATCTTTAAATGAAATTTTTTTAAATGATGTGTTTCAATAGGAGGGGAAGAATTTTTTTGCTCTAAACCATAAGAAAAATTTTGTTTTCTGAAGTTTAAGGTTTCTAACGACATTATTTTCACTTTCTCAGTATAATAAATAATTAAATGACACATGTTGTAGTGACAAATTCCTTCAAATATATCGTGTATTATATCTACACAATAGTTAGTTGTAACATGAAATGAATTGATTTGATTCAAAATACTTAATTTATTAATACAGGTTTGTGTAAAATCATTTTTTTCTACATCATCTGTGTAATTCTGAATATTACGAAGTAAACTTTGGTCCTCTTCAGTTAAATTGTGAGATGTATTTTTATGTACCTTACAAAATCTATAAAAATAGTTTGCAGAGAAGGATTTACTAAAATCACAAATGCAGTTTAATCCCAGATTATCACCAGTTATTAAACCAAGAATAAAATAAATTATTTTTGGTCCATCAAAAGTATTGATTATAAGCCCATCTTCTTGTAAAGAATTTATATCTTCGATCAATTTTTTGAAACATAAATCATTCCCAAATGATTTTAAGTCCTTAGATTTTAAGAGAGCGGCTAGAAAAATATGTTTAAGTTTTGAACATTGTTCAACTAATGGAAAACTATAATAGACTGCTGAAATGGAATGACGCATAGACTTAGATCCTAGTGGATTATTTATTTCATAGTCATCAATATATATAAAAAATGGCATAACTAATTTATTTTGAAAAGAAAGTAATTTTTCTTTCCATAAAGATCCTTGAACAAAGTTGGACAAAGTATAATTTTCATTAGATACTGTAGAGACTGAATAATTAATTAAATTATCATAACGTTTAAGTGCTAAATTAAGATTGTTATTATGTTCAAAGTATTTTTTAATTTGGAATTTCAATGGCATCGAAATTCCTTTTATGCTTAGTTCATCATACATTGTTATACCATTATGACTTACTAAATGTATTTCATTATTAATTGTAACTTGTTGCAATTTGTCACTTAAGTCATTTGTAGCTAACCAATTATTTAAGATATGTTCAGTTTTACAATATTTAAAGGGATCTGAAATCGATGAAATAACTGTAGAAAATTTAGATAAAATCAATGGGTCTTTAATTTCATTTTTAATCATATTTTTCAATAAGGAAGTGATGGGTTTTATGAGTTTTACTTCAATATCATCTTTAATATTTAGCACATCACTTCTACAAAAGTTGTTATTATTATGTAAGTTAAGGCAAAATTGTATAGCTAACCAATGAAACTGTTTAATACTTTCATTAAAATCAAATAAATTGTCATTAAGTATTTCAGGTGTTTTGTCAAATGTATTGTTAACTTTATCTACATCATGTGTATCAACATTATGTATTAAATGAGAAATTAACTGTGAATTATTACATTGTATTTTTTCATTATTTTCTAATGTATCAATGTGTTTAATCAGAACATGTTTTTTAAAACTACTTAATGTTTGAAATGATTGAGAACAATTATTTTCTTTACAAGTATAAGTGCTGTACGGACCAAGCATATGTATTATTTTATAATGAACGACAAGAGATGTTAATGTGTGTATTTGTTCTTCACAAATAAAACACAACATGTTTTATTAGGTTAAGACCTAAAAAAAAAACCTTTTATATTTTAAATATAATATATTTTTATTTCTGTAATAAATAATAATTGAATATAATTAAGAACAACAACTAACTAATATGCTTGTAATATTTAAATTAATTACTTACCAGACTGTCCAATATACCATTCAAAAAAGAATTATAATGTAGGTAGATATACTGCAGTATTCTGATGACCGACGAGTGATGAGTTTATAACACAATAAAAATTACTATACTCCGCGCACGAGAGAATGCAATTATAGTTATTATGTAAGAAGTTAAAACAATTTCAGTATTAATATAAAAATAATCAAAAACTACAATAATATATAGTTAAAATAAAGATAAATTTTATTACAAATAACAATGTTTCTTGTTAACTTTTACTCAGAATATAAAAATAATATTGGTACCTATTTTTAGATACATTACTATACGGGTTTTTACATCAGTTGATATTATAGTACGGCGTTGATTAAATTCCGAACATTGTATGGTTGTAAAATTAACAACATAATATTTAATATTTTTATAAACACAACTTATTAATTCAACTAACAGTGTTTTTGAAATTAATACTATAATTGTTAAAGAAGAACATACTTCATGGTGAAATTTTGATTGTAGAATTAACATTATATTTATTTATATTTATAAACGCTTCTTATTAATTTAACAAACAATTAGTGAAATCAATATAATTATTGTTAAAGAAGTGTATATTACATGATCAAATTTTGATGGGGGAAATTTGTTAATTTTACCAATGGTATTTAGTTCTGTGTATATATTATGAATGTTATTGTTGTTCCCGCGTACAAATCTTGGGAAATGTGTAGCTTAATTATAATTCACGTCTTATTTTCGTTGTATAGGTCATAGGAGAAGATGAATAAAAATTAATTCCTATAGCTCAGTGGTCGGCAACATTTTTAGACTACCGGGCCACATTCATAAATTAAAAAGAGTTCACGGGCCAGACAAAAATTAAAATTTTTATTCCAAATTATTTACTAAGAAAAAAAATAACTGTATAAAACTTTAAAATAATAGATTAATAGAACATAAAAATTACAGTTTTATAAAACTTTATAATATAAAAGTATGGAAATTACAACTGCTTAATAGGCTTAATGTGATTTTTGTTGTTGGATATTGTTTATTATTTTTTCAATTTCCACATTAAAATTACTTGTGGTCGCTTCATAAGTACATGGTGGAAATGATCATCAGTTAAGCGTGAACGGTATGGGTTTTTAATTTTTTTCATATGAAAAAAGGCCTGCTCACATACGTAAGTGGACCCAAACATACTGAAGTATTTCGCAGCTATATTTTTAATTTTTGAAAATGATGCAGGCAGTTTAGCGAAAAAAAGTAAAGGCGATGCTTTGAATGAGTCTTTTAAGATATCTTGTGGCTGCTAATCTATTATTTCCATTTGAAGCTCAACAGGTATATCTTCAACATCAATATTAAACGGATTGGCAAGTAGGTAGTTGAAAATATTGCGAATGTCGTTTGAAATCTTTAAATCGATTATTAAGTATCGAAATATCTTCAACAAATTTAATATAGAATTTAAAGCGGGCCGTATTTATATTACTGCTATAGCTCGTACTTAAAAACAACATGATGTATATTTTTTATTTTTTTATTTTAACAATCTATAGAATTTTGCATAGGTAATAAGTAGGTTTGATAAAATGTTATTTTATTTTAAATTTTACAATATAATTATAAGTGTCTACGATCAATAAAAATAAAAAAAATCAATGATAAAAAATACAGAAAAATATAGTTAACAGTGAGTCTTAAGACTAGGGAGTTTACATGAAGTAACTAAAATGTGTTAATTTATCAAACTTAAGGATACCGCTTCGGCCGTTCATGGTTACCTACACCTCAATGTACTTGGATTGCCTGTACCCTGCGCCTGCAAACCGATAAATAAATATTATAATAATTATTATAATCTTGTTGATATTAAATGTTTATTAAAAAAACATATCGGGAACAACAACTATTGCCTATTGCATTCCAAACGGTAAATCTTACACCATTAGTTGCATGTCTAACGGTCAAAACCAGTGGAGGTATTGTGTATCTGTTTACTCATATTTTTAATTAAACTATACATTAACCTGCATTTCTAATAGAAAAAGAGTTGTTTGAATAAAAAATCAAGAATTTGGAATCAAAACACTCAATGAGCGAAACATTAAATTAACTAAAATCTATTTACTCCATATTGTGTAATATGTTAATTACTCCGTCTCAATTGTTCCACTTTCAAAGGTTAGATTCAGTGGTTGACTTGGAAAAAAAGTAGTAGAGGTACTCTAGCTAATTTTAAAATGAAGCGTCCCTAGCATTTTAATAAAACTTACATAACCATGGCGATGTGGGGTCACCCCACACCACCCTTTATGGTCCCTTTTAAGAAGCATAATAAATTATTAAGAAACACGTATCTATCAATGAATCATAACATATAAATCATAATTTATTAGGTGCAACTTAAGGTACTTTTGACTAAAAATAAACAATACAACGACAAACTTTTATATGTAGTATAATATATAATAATTATACATCTTCATTTAAAAGATTCCATAGTTGAGAATAATTATCACTATTTTTTAGTTGTCTTTTTGGACAGCATACCTCATTTGCATCTCTTCTTCCATTGAGGATCCATGACTTTACATAGTTTGCTGGATTAAAAGCTATTACTGGGGGGCCAACACATTGTATGAAGAGGAGTGAAGATATGTGTTGTGTAGTTAGTTTGTTTCTTTTAAATGTGACTGTGTTATTCATAGCACTGAAAGTCCTTTCACACTCAGATGAGGAAATCGCAATTGTTTTGATGGCCACTAATAATGGGTTTAAAGGTGATATTGATGATACAACTCTAGTGTCCTTATATTCTCGAAAACCTTGTATAGTAGATGTTTCATCGACTTGAAATATAGCTGTCAGTCTTCTAACATTTTTATCTCCAAATTGAATATCACAATTATCGGGCCAAGATTTTGGTTCAAGAACTTCCATGTCCTTGAGGAGATCTTCGTATTTGTTTTTGAAAGTATTGCCGGAAGTTGCTGTGTTTGACGCCTGAAATGTAAAAAGTCTAGAGTGCATGTTATTTGCAAGACTTCTAAAAAACTGGCCAGAGTTTATTTTTGGTATCTTAGCATAATTTATCAATGGAACATCTTTAAAAATTAAATTTACACATGCGTGACTAGCTTCTTCGGCTCTTGGTCCAGGTTGGTTGGCCATTGAATTAAGCACACGAATAGTACGCTCAATGCAAGTATTGGCATTCCAAAGAGATATACTTCTATTTTGAAGCAGCAAAGATAATGCAGCCAATTCAGATAAACCATCATGCATAACACCTACATATATACATAATAGAAACAGTAATTAAAAATGTTGTATAATATTATTATTATTTCGATTGTTACGTACCTAAGTTATGAACAAACTCAACTGAACCCAAAATTCTTTTCAATCCAATGTACTTAGCCTTTTCTTTTGAGTCTCTATGGCAGTCATTTGATGCTTTTAAAAAATGTTCATATAGTGCAGAGTAATTATTCCAAACAGCTTTTAACGTTCGTTCACTTGAAGCAACCCACCTGATCGTAAATATTTTTCCAATTACCAACAGTTTTTCTTCTAATGATGCAGCACATAAACTTAATTCATTCATATTTTTAGGGGATTGATGGTATAATGTATATAGTTTTTCTATAAAAAGTTGAAAATGGTTTATTCCTTGCACTTCTTTAAGGGTGTCGGACACCGCCAATTCCAATCTATGATTGCAACAATGCCAAACAATAATATTAGGGTACAAACTTTGTAATTTAATACCAACTCCTGATATCCTCCCTAACATATTCGATGCACCGTCACTAACAAATGCCACCAAGTTGTGTTTTAAATAATCATGGGTTAAGCCATATTTTGATAAATTATTTATTATATTAGTGTATATAGTTTCAGCAGTTGTATTTTGTAATTCTACAATATCGAAAAAAAATGTAATTACTTCTTCATCACTAGCTATTGCAGCCCTCAGACAAATTACTAGCATTATATTATGGCTTAAGGTAGTAGACTCATCTTCGATTATACAGAGTTTTCTTTTGTTCACAACAATCTCACTACACAACTTTTTTCTCATCTCTAAGGTTATATGGTCAATTATATTACCACAGGCTTTGTTGGTTTGAAGAATACGGCCCATATGTAGTCCATTAATTTGATATAAATCTATAAGCTTAGGCATATCTGTAAAAGGTCTCTGGTTCTTCGCTACCTATAAAATATGCAGTTCTGAAAATTTTTTTGGTATTGTCTTCGTCAATACTAGATATTTTTAAAATTTGGTTTGGCATGACTTCTAATTTACTTTTGTCTATTATGCGTTCTAATTTTAAGTGTACTTGTGTATTCTTATGTTTTGCGATTTTTTTTCTTAGACTTATTTGTTGTTTACTAATATTCTCACCAACTGCAGCTACTTTTCCCTCACTCCATTCTTTTGAAATATGAAGACCTTGTTCTTTCACTAAATTCAAATTGTATTTTTTGCAACTTCTACACCCTAACATTTTCTGATGTATATAGAGCCATGGATATTCTTCAGTAAAATATTTGACCTGCTTTAGATCCCAACAGTCAGGAGGTTCTGCTGGGGATTCATCTTGAGTTATATCAGGTCCTTTTGATTGAACGCAGTCCTCCATAATCTAAGAATTATAAAGCAAAGTTTAAAGTATGCAAGTAAAAATCATTAACATCAGACAAGCAGTGTGGCATTATGCATGTATTATTATTTAATTTTAAATTAATTTAAATATATATTATATTAGTTGTGTTTTATGACATTTGTATTTATTTACAAATGTGTAATACACTAATATTTACTATTAATTAAATAAAATAAAGTGTTTAAGCATGAATAAATATTCTAAGTAATGTATTATAAACTATAACACCTATGTTATAGGAAGCTTTATTTTATTTCAATAACTATAAAGGCGATATGTAGCTATTGCTGAAAAATAGTCATATATGATATATTTAATGATTTAGCTATAAAGCATAAAACACTACAAAGCAAAAGCATTTTTAAAATAAAATATAATGCTTTATTTAATATTACTTATCTTATTGTTGTAGATAAATATAAATTATATTGATTGCAAGACCTAATAAATGACCTGCACTAACCAAAACTTAATAGTACCTAATTAAGTTACACTTTTACATAGTTAAATGGCTAATGTGGTAGAATAAATTCATGGTTGATAAATCACGAAGACTATAAACTGTGTTTTTTTTCTAAAAAAATATTATTTGTAATTTATTTGGTCAAATTGTTGTTACTTTTCTAATATTAGGTGTGTTTTTACGATGCCATTTTGAGCAAATAGTTTACTAGTTTGAGTGAACACAAATAAATAATTAGCTTAACTGATAACCAGGTTGCTTAAAACTGCGTTGTCAAAACATACCTAATTCAAGGCTGGGCATTAACGAGTTAAAAATTAAAATTAAGTTAAAACGTTAAGTTAATATTAACTAAGTTAAATAACTCGTTACTTTTTTTTTGAAACTAAATTTTAACTTAATACGTTAATTTTTTTACATATTTAACGTGTTAACTTCAAGTTAATTATACACAGATTTCTTAAAATTAAGTTAAATTTTAAATTTGATACAACCCATTCATTTATAACTTTGTTGACTTCAGAAATATAATATTAGATATAATAGAAAATAAATGGGAAATTGTTTAATTAACAAATATGAAATAATAATATAATTGTATACACGATGACGATACGGGTCGCGACATTCGTGTACTCAATTAGTTTTCTTGTAAACCAAGGCATAAATCAACCTAATGACATTTTAACTCATACGCCACACATCCCGAGAAATACGTTATTACAATATTACTTATTACCTGAAATTATTAAAATAACTCATGGGGAAAAAATAATTTCTCAAAATATTTGTTAACGCTCCGATTCAAAGTATTTATACTCCAGGGTTTATACTGTTTATAGTATATTAAATATTTAAGCTCCACGGTGATGTTATTTTGATGACTGCTATACTTCTCATTCATACTGCTCATTCCCCATTAGCCATTGTTTCATTACTAAAGTGCGAGTTCAGTAGGTACTGCAGTTCGGTTAAGTGTTAACACAGTTATTTATTATTATTTGTTGTAATTCAGTAATTTCACTGTGCCACCGTGGTATTTTTACTGTTTTTTGCTTTCATTATCATCATTCATCATTTAAATTTAATATTAATTAATGATGACCGAGTCAAGAGACCTAGGGTCAAAATGGCCACATTTAAATAAATATTTTGAACAGTTACCTGCGGATATTTCGGATCAAAGTGGAAATTATGTGTTCAAGTGCATTCTTTGTCTTCCAAAAACTAAATTATTGTCAACTTCGAAAACATCCAATTCAAATCTTAAAACTCACATTTAGGTAAGTTTAATGTTTAAAGTGGTATCATAATATTAGTTAATAGGTAGGTATAATAATTATTTTTTTAGTTATTCATTTATTCTTAACTTTTTGTAACTATACTTAATTATTTAATAATCTAAATTTATATATACATTATACATAGGTGCATACAACATAACATACCACACATCATACGTTTAAAATTAGATAGTATCTACAATTTGTATAGTAATATAAAATAGATGTATATTTCATTATTTTAATTTTCAGCTCACACCTGATAAAAATTAAATTAACAAATTTAATAATATTAATAGAACATTATAATTTTTAAAAACGTTGATATTAATATGTTATTACATACAAGTTGATAATTTGGTATAGGTTACATATTTATTATTTACCTTATAATTTAATATTTATTCAATTAAATATATGTATTATCCATTTATCCATGAGGTAAATATAATACATTTGCTATTAATTTTATGTTGAATTCATTTGTTTTTTAGCATGTACATCCAAATGAATTAAATGAATTTAATGAAAATAGTAAAAGGAGGTTAAATAACAATATTTCTGTGCAACCATATAAACAATTAAAGTTATCTGAAGTTGGCCAAATTTCTAAAAAACTTACCCAAAAAGAATTTGACCGTGAAAATTTAAGGCTTATTATAAACACTGTATCACCGTTTTCTATGATTGAACATCCTGCGTTCATCAACTATTGTAAATTAACTTCTAATAAAGTACCAATGTGTAGAAGAAATTTAATGAGAGATATAAATTAAAAAAAAGGTAAAATCAATGTATTAAATATTATTATATATTATGGCTAAATTATAGTGAATTTTAGTCTTAAGTTTAATAGAATATTTTACATTTGAGGACAGATGAGGTATTTTAATACTTGTTATTCACTTTCATATTTTTTTTTTCATTATTTATCTAGTTCTAGTTGATTTTGAATCAGTAATTTAATATTATTTTGAATATTATGTATTGAGTTTTAAAAAAAATAAGATATTAATGTACATATAATTTAATATAATGCAATTTTTTGGTTTTAATTATAAGCTGTTGAGCATTACTGCATTAGTATCAACCCCTCACAGTTGCAGCATTGGCTTTTAAAAATGCAAATTAAATTATATTTAAAATTAGTACATTAAAGTAATTATAGTTTAAATAAAATAAAAATCTGATAAAATATTAATGTTACATTAAATTAAAATTTGATTTCAGATTCAATAGTTACAAGCAGTCTAAATCCCTTAAAGTTTCTTCAGCATTAGTCCCAAAATTTAAATTGGCTTGGGTAAGCCCAGTAGATAGAATTGAAACTAAAGATGATATTATTGATTTTATAAGTTCTGAATTTATTGAAGAACCCAACATTACTTCTTCTCAAACTTTATCTCAATCTTCGACTGAGCCTTCAGCCCATAACACTGATATTAGTGATGAAGAAGATAATTTTTTTACTTTTTCCTATAATGAAGTTGTTGTTGATAATTCTGATATATGTAATTTGATTTCTGACTACATTTCTAACTCTAGTATAAAGTGTCCAATTGATTTACCAATTCAACTGAAAAAGTATACTGAAATTAAGTATAACACTGCAATACCATCATCGGCACCTGTAGAACGGCTGTTTAGTGCCGGGGGTCAACTTTTTGATAAAAGAAGAGGTTCAATTTGTGACAACAATTTTGAAATGGCATTGTTGTTAAAATATAATAATTATTTATAATATTAAAAAGTAAAAAGTGATGTTTTGGTTAATGCAAGAATATTTTTTTATTTAAAGTTAAAGAATTTTTCAGTTTTTAGATTTTGTATTCTTGTAATATTGTGTATTCCATAATATTATGTTCTTAATTTTTAGTTTATTAAGTACTCACAAGTTGTGACAAATTTTAAACATCAATAATTTTCAGAACTGTATACAAACAAATAAGTCTTTTTCTAAAATAGAACATGGTAAACACTAGACGTAGATTAGTAAGTTATACAATGTTTTAATTAATTATAAGTTATAAAAAGGTTAACATTTTTAACTTTTAAAACAACTTCTCATGCAAGTTTCCATATTTATTTTTATTTTTATTTTTATAATCCATAATAACCATGAAAAAATCTAATGATTATATTATATATAATTAAAATAAGTACTAAAAAGTAAAAGTACCTACAGGCTACAATATTATGTGTTATATTTATACAGTTATTGAGTTATACCTTACTAAGACAATAATATGTAGTAAGTATAAAATATATTAAATGTATATTTTACCATTTATCAATAAATTATATTATGTGCTTATGTATGTCATATACAATATACTTTTGTCTCTTATTTTACTGATTGTGTTTATACTGTATAATTTATATGGATATCCCAAATATTTATGTGTAGCAGCTTATGCCTAATAGTAGAGTTTGTATCATTTGTGTATTTATACTATTTTAACTTCCCCCCTTTCTTTAATGGGTGGGAGTGAA
>JANEHU010002173.1:0-44904 GCA_027563435.1 Nasonovia ribisnigri
TGGTGCCATTTTAATAAAATAAGTTTGTTTTTCAGCAGGGTACCCATTAAATAGTAATCCAATCCTAATAATTGAAAGAATATTAAACTCTACTTAATCAGGAATACTAAAAATTAAAAAATTAAATTTCAATAAATTAATTTTTAAAGGAAATAATGGGGGTGAACATGATTGATGAATTATTTATAATACACTCGTTACACATGGGGTCATGGTATATAAAAAATGATTAATTTTCTTTGTCCAGGTTGAGAATCATATATCTTAGATGTGCAAAGTCAAAGTTTAATTTTAAGTGAATGCCTATTATTGTAAATGTTGTATTTACTGACTGCAGTGTAATAATATATCAAAGTTCCAACATAAACCTAAAAACCGCAACCGCGGATTTATGTGAATATAGGCACCTACCTACATTTTTATATCTACTCAGCTATACATAAGTAAGTGTATGGTTGTGGATTTTTAAGCCTGAAGTTTTAGAAAACGTTAATCGTTAAAAAAAAATCGATAAAATAAAATATCTTCTTTGATCGCACTATACGCGGTGTGCCCAGCCAATAGGCAATAATTATAGTATAATAATATTAGGCATGTAAGTAGGTACTTACCTCCAGTGGTTTGTGAATGAACGTGATCAAATCCGGCCTACGGTCGGGTATGGGCGGGTCTTTGATGAGTTCCAAAAAACTGGAATTTCGTATTTTTTCCACGAGCACGCAATCCGCCTGAATGATGCCCTTGCAGTACTTGTAATAGGCTCCGTTGATCTGATCGATTTTCTTCACGTACGCCTTGCACGTATTCCGCGCCAGCATTTTCCAGTCGTTGTCGATTATACGCTCCAGGGTGTCTGTCTTCGGTGGTGCGCAGCAGCTGACAAATTAATACGGAAAATTATATCATAACCGTATAATATTATATTCCCGGAGGCGCGGTGTCAGTAATTCCCGGGGGATGTCACGTCATCGACAATACCCACTAAAATGGACGACACGATAATACCGTACTTAGTAGTTGTTATTTCATATTTTCGGATATCATAATACAAATATGTTCGTAAATACACACTTTAAAGTAAGGTAAAACGTTCACGTGTTGTGCACAGCGTATTGCCATATATCGTAGCTATATTCTAATCGGTGAAATATGTATTTGTAATACATTCGAATGTAAGCAAACAAGTACCTAACTGCAGAATAAGGTGATTCGAATATTTTGTTCGTGGCTGGTTTATCCATATTCATTAATCATTGGGTTTGAAAATTTGGCTAGTTGCATTTTTACACCCATTTTTTTGAAAAAACCATAATGCTCAACACTTGTTTTTCATTAAGAAATAATATGACCTGCGCGTACTTGTTCACATGGTAGAATTAAATAATTTATTTAATGGTTATTATATAGGTACCTTTAGTCGTCATTAATTACACACACAAACACACATATGTACCTATATATTAAAGTAATAAAATGAAAAAAAAAACAATTAAAAAAATTGCTCTAAAAGTCTAAATCCTTAATAGATTTATCGTTTTGAATTGTTTTATCGTACGTCTTTATTAGTGGTACGTACGTGGCCCATAAACAAAATACACATATACCTATATTGTGTGATATATACGTGAAAAACACTTTGACAACCCTTTGTATATAGTTTCGTCGTCGCGTGTTGATTAAAAAATGAGAGTGATACCGTGTCGTTGATCAAAGTGACAAATATTATCATAATTAAAACATTTAAAATCAAACATACATATTATATAGGTATGATACATACCTCTTGAACGTTTTGAAATAACGCCGCGTGTTCTTTGGATTTGAGCACGTCTTTGCGTTCGGCCAACGGCAACAGATACCTCCCGATACCGAATTGTAAGCATAACACGAACTGTTGCTCGGCCGTGAGAAGTTGATGAATCCACCTCAGTTGCGAGTCCATATCGCCGGATAGGTTCTTAACAAAAGCGTTAAGATATATTTTAATCAATGTCAACGCCGTTTCTTTATACACCATAATAACATTTACGGCTAGATTTTGTCTAACGCAACGACGGTTGAGAGATTCAAAGTGACTATTGTTATGATTAAAAATTCTCACGCGCAAAAAAAAACTGTATTTTAATAAACAAATAAAAAATTAACTATTATGAATTAAATAAATATTTGTAAAAATATAATTTTTTTTTTTAAAAAAAACAATGACAGCTCGACGGAATAGTCGCACTTTGACCGATACCAGTTAACGGATTTATTAGCGACCTCTGGCCAAACACATATTTAAGCAATGAAAGCCAAACATATTAGCAGATGGGCTTTTCGTCGTATACCAAACGACAGTTTCTGGGTTTAAAAACTCAAATGACATAAAAGGTCAACTGCAGATAAACGGCGATAATAGGAAGTGTGTATAAGAACCAGTGGCGTAGCCAGGATTTCTAAAAGGGGGGGGCCAACAAAAAAATTAAATTTGTACTGTTTTTATTATAAAAAATAATTGAGATTATTTGTATACTTATTATGTGACCACATATAATACTAAATACAAAATACATCCGGCTGACATTAATAAAATATTTAACAACTTTATATATGTTATAATAATTTATTGCAAACAAAATTTATATTACATAAGGTTTTAATATTATGTCCAATCTGCAACTTTCATTCTCCTTGGAGATTTATTTATAAATGCAGTCATGATATCTTTTTCTACGTTTTCATATTCCAATTCATCTTTGTTTATTGTCGCTAAGGCCAAACCATTCAACCTTTCTTCATTCATTGTAGCTCTTAAATATGTTTTCAGTCTTAATATAATATAATACATTATACATATGCAATACGGTTAATACATATTACAAAAATTTATAATACATTTTACAATAATATAGATAGTTGAACTTACATCATTAAGTTTCTGTTTTTTTGAGCAATTGAAAATGGAAAATACTTGATTTTTTTCTGTCATGTTTAACACGCCTGTAACGTTGTGTCGTTGTTGTAAAAGTGCCTTGTAGCTAGTATTTGTCAAAATATGTCAATTGTCAATCTTTTTGTAAATATTTATCAATACTTTTGTTGCCAGCGACTAATTTTGTCAAAGTCGTAAGAACAAAACTATACAAGAGATTAGAGAACTTACTAGCTAGCCGTAACGTGCCGGTGGCGTGATAAACTGGCAGTGTGAATGTGATAAGCCGGCGGCATGTGGTTGCTAGGGAAACGCGAGCGCGGTCGGTTACCGCAAGGAACATCCAATACAATAAAATATTATATAAAATTCACTGCTGATCGCCTAGACAAAACAGGTGGTAACATTGATACGCGTGTCGTGTTGGTAAGTGGTGATCACTATTAAAGATATCTTATATTAAATTATATCTTTAATCATGGCGGTGATACACTCACGTTTGTAACCGAACTAGGTACCATAGCGCAGCTATAGATAATAAACACCATTTGGCATTTGAGGAGACTATCTTAAATCGTGATAATAATATTCTACCAAAACTATTAACATTAAGTATTATTACTTTTTTCATTTTATGTATACTATATAAAACAATATAAAAAAAACACGGCCCATGGGGGGGGCATGGCCCCTGGCCCCCCCTGGACGCCACTGTAAGAACCTAAGTTATAGCCTATAGGCACATACTGAATATAAATAACTATGTTAATTAAAAATATTTGTTGTGAATGTTGGTAATAGTCGATTGAATTATACGATGTATGAGAGCAATTTAAAAGTAGATTTAACAATTTAATGGGTGATATTAAAGTATAAATAAAAAATTACATTTTAACATATTAAAAATAAAAATTATTTTGTGATTAAAAACATAACTGTTTGTATAACATTAATACGATTATTCTATTCATTCAATTTGGTCTGTTTAATTGTAATTGTTTTTGAATTAAATTACGAAACACTAGTACTTATTGCGCATATTTGTGCTATAAAAAATAAATATTATAAGTTATTGCATCATTATTTTTAAATAACTGAACCACTCTATTCAAGTCGATTCGAGATAAATTTTAACTATAAATCTATTTATTTCAACATTAAAAATTAAAAATTTTCGAGTTCTTGTTTGTATTTACCATTTGCGTGTTCAAAATTCAAACGGAATAATAGAAAACTGTCAAATACATAATATAACGATATGGGCACTACCCTCTTACGGCCATAAAGGAAGTGGACATTTCAAGTGTACGCATTTCGTATCGAATTATTATATTATATTATATAGTGACCAAATAAATTGAAAATAATTATGTAATGTGATATAATTGGCACAGCAGTGACAGTTTTTTATTTAACATAATATATATGATTAGCGTTAAAATAATTTACTTCGATATATTAATACTGTGTTATCCTCGCCGTATCCTTCCGATTTTTTTTTTTTTTGTTTCGCGCCGTAGGGCCGTAGATATTATAGTGCCTTTCCGAATGAACGCCAAGTCATTGATTTTTAAATAAGCGTCATAAAATTCTTGTAATCGACTGCACGACGAGTGTTATACAATACGCCCCGCGGTGTTCAGACTTTTTAGATCGGCCGTGGGGTCTATACAGTAAACGCACTTTAACAATCCCATCACAATAAGTCATAAAAGTCCTGCGAAAACGTCAAGTGGGAGTTGTTCCGTTCTGCGACGTGGCTTATGTACTACAGCGGTGTGGACCGATTGCATTTTGTGATGGGGTAACCATGTGCCACTCCACTCCGAGTCCATAAACTTTATATGCTTTTATATAATGTGTAGCTATATATATATAGAGACTAAACTACTCGTCCGAAATTCCAGTTTTCAAATGTTGAGATTATCGGAAAAACATTCTGCTTGCGGGAATATGAAATAAAAAAATTTAAGCTTTTGTTCGGAAAATAATAACGATAAATAATGTAAGTAGTAATAATATATAATTATTTTCTTCGAAAATATTGTTTTGTACTGTGATTTTCAGTTGAATATCAAATAAAAACATTTCCAAAAACCGTAGACCACATTTGTCGAGAAACTGCGTGTCAACCTTTTTGTTTACGTTTTTAATCGGGTTTGTTTTTTATTTATAAAACAAAACGGTCGTTGGTCATTGTATTTACATAAAAAATGCATAATGATTTGTATTTGTATAAGTAACGGGTTTGTTGGCATGTTTTTAACATTTTTGGTTGCATATATTTTTAAAGCATTAAAATCTTATCTAAATCGACAATAATAATAATAATAGTATTTTCAAATCTAAAAAAGAATTATGTATCTTGATATTATTGCAATAATGGTGTAACGTAATTTTTTTACATTTTTTTTTATGTACAGATTAAAATAAGCAATTACAATTGCAATTAAATTACAATTTAAATAATGTGTTTCTGGGTTTCAAATTAATTTTATCTGGTTAATCAAAAATTAAACATTATGTAAATTGTGTTTAGTGCAAATTTAACATTTTGTTATCAGACATTATTATTTATTATACTACTATACATATAAATATTGTTTAATTATTCAATTATTTTTAACTACCTAACTATTATGTTTACAAGATGTCAAACTATAGGGGAAAATATTGCGGTAAATAGTATACTATATTATTAAAAGTACCTAAAAGGTCATATACCTATATAGGATTATTATATCGAGTATTTTTCAAATTTGTATATGACTGTTAATGGTGGTATAATGGCGCGATATAATTTAGTGTTGTTTACTATTATGTTTTTTATTTAATAAAAATATAACAATAATATGCGTATCGCACATTTTTACCTGTAATTTATTGTACAAAGAGTCGAAATAATAACAAAAAAATTACATGTACTTAAAACAACTGCAATTATTATCTACATCCCATCTTTCTATAACTGTAATGTATGCTGTATAATATTTTTCAAACCTAAGAAAAAATAAAATTGTTTATAATAATAATATTATTATTATTTAGGGGTTGGTGCCCTCGAATTTTTTGACAAAAACATCAGTGCAGCGATTTATTATAACAGTATAAGTTCCCGGACGTATGATGTGCAGCAGCTCATCGATGATGGAGATCCGAAGAAAATACTCACTACTTCTATACGGGTATAATATAATACATCAGTGTCAAAACAGCTCGAGAATAATTTATTTAAAATTGTGTATTGTGAAGTTATGCGTATGTGTGGCGCCGTACAATGGCTTATCTATATTTGTACCAGTGTGGCAAGACGCTAAAGTTTGAGGTAAGGTCTAAAACTCTTCACCTCTGTCCCCGCGGACGCCACTTTAGATAATGTTGTGTACAATAATAATAATAATAATAATAATAATAAATTATGCGTACAATTTTGTTTCGAATATTATCGACAATGATTAATGGCTACTGTTTAATTATATCGCGAAAACGTTGTACACGATGTATTATTATGTTTAAACGGTGTAGATATTTGCAATCATTATGATTTACGCAGCGTACAATGAAGCGTATATGCAAAGGTATCGATGTACATGATATAATTACTACACAAAAAAGTTTTCCTGGAAAATACTCGTTTTAATTAAACCGAAGAGATACGATGAAAATCCTATAACAAGTACCCTTTATTAAATCACAGCTCAACGCTGTAGACGAAAATATTATGTTGTTTTACTGATATATATAGACGGCAATCAATAAGATCTCTACAACAAAGACATATTACGTCGTATATTACACACGAAAATCTAAATAGGTACCTATTATATATTCTCCAAAATGCATTCCTGAAAACACCACTTGTATAGAGTTCCTTGGTGAAATAAACAGCTTCTTAATGAGATTATACGGGTTTACTCTACTTACCAATACATACATTGAGGTCACCTATACATTTATTAATTAATTCAAAAACGTTCGAAATAATCTGAATAAAGCCACGAAGAGCTCTCTCCGTTTTATAATCGGCGAAAAACAATCAATCCTATATTCCTATTCCATAACCACGCCTACCATAGTTAAGTCCACCACTCTCAATATTAGACTTATTCCTATAGTAGACCAGACGTCATTTTTTTACTTCTCTCTCTTATTATCTAACACATTATATTAAACGATCCGTTCTTGTGTCGTTTGGCACCCTTACATCGCTAACGACCATGCTCGTCTCAAATCACTGTGTTCATAAATGTTTGTCTTACGCAGCAGCTGCTTTTAGACTTAATTTGCCGTCTGACTCACATAACTATTTTTCCGATATTAGTCGTAATCTAAATAACTCTTCACTGCCCACCCATCGCAATAATATTGAATTGAGTTTATTCGTCCTTTTCTCAGTAATATAAAATTGATGCACCTTCTCATCCGAGTTTTGTTTAAAGTTTCTTAACGCAAAGTTAAAATTCAAACCACTTTTACATCCTCGCTCATTCCGTTCTAACTCCTTGGACTTATCATCCAAGCTGTCCAATCGAGTGTGACCCTTTGTTTCCACTTTATTTTACGTATATCACTTATTGTTTATTCATCTGTATCACTCATCGTACATTGTATTTGTATATATTATTGTAAACATTATACGTTTATACATTTGTTATGTTATACTAAAGTTTATATTTTATATTATAATATTAATCCAAATTTTTAATTTCTGATAGATTGGCATTTATTCTAATGAATATTTTTGTAATTTTGCTGTTGTAAATAAACATCAAGTATATACCTACGTCGACAAAATCAATTAAATACATAAATAATTATTAGCGTTTCACATTTTGTTTGATTACCTATCTATTTGTTGTTCGATGATTTATTATGCTGTCATTATAATATACATGTAATATATAGCTTATCATTAAAACCATGCTCAGAATATCCATGTTTTAGAATATAATTGACACCTTAATATTCGGTTTTTCATTTTACCAATCCGATTTTAAAGTCTAACTCGGGTGAACATTATTCGTTTACATAATATGATATTATTTTATCTTCGTACGCTTGGCGAATAATTTAAATTAAAACTCGTGACGCATTTGAATAATGCCAAATGCCATTTTCAATCGAATCAACAGCGATGAACTTTAAACACGTTTATTCATGTTGAATGAATGCGTTTCAGGGCCGGATTTTCGGGAAATGGGACGAAAAGTCCGTTTTTGAACTATACGTTAAAATAATAACATCAATAGCGTACAGCTAGCTGGTAGGTACCTTTTTTGTTGCAGTTATATTAAACTCAATAAAAGTTATTCAATTATTAATATTACTTCCAAGCGAACGACAAATGTGAATTATTAGTAAGGCTAGGATTTGTATCTTGTTATAAAAAGTAAACGTTTAATTTTGTCAAAATACGCTAAAATACGCATTACGAATACATATTGTATAATGAATTATTAAATATAAGTAGGTACAAGGAATTATCAATATTTTCCGTATCATCAACAAGTGATCAAATTTAAATTAGGAGCGTAATATGACGAAACATCTAGCCTTTTACACTAATTTCGCTTAAGGTTTAAACTTTAAATATATCATAAATTATACATTTTCCATGATACATTAATATGCAATAATATGCATTAATGTGCGTTAAACTTATACAATATGCAAAATAAAAACGGTATCGCTTGTATACCAAACATAAACGTAGTAAATATTATAGGTAGGTATATACTAACCGAATTCGTAAAAGAATGCTGAAAAAAACATACTATCTATTCAAATAAGGATTTATATCCTAGCCTTAGTTATTGGGAATGGTATAATGTCGTATTGTCGTATATATTATTAAAGTATAAACATCTCGCCGTATTTTAAAATTTAAACTGACAAGTTATAAATGTTTTAAAAATAAAAGTTTCGTTCACTATTATTTTATATCGGAGGAGTGTATCCTTTTATTAGCGAAGCAATATACAACTGTCTCATTTTATTAACTTTAATGGTACTAAAAATTCTGGGAAGACAGTGACAATAATGCTTAACCTAACCGTAGTTGTAGTGTTTCAGCAAAGTTTCTGTTGTTTACACCAAAAATAATTATGTGGATCTTGCTGTATTCAGTAATAATATTATAATATTACGTTACTATCTATACCTATATAACTTATATAATATTTTACCTATAATATGAGAGGTTTATTTCGGTAACTGTCCATACAATTTATAATTATTTCTGAAATTTATAATTTATTACTCTAATTATGTTATGTGACGCCGTTTAATACACAATCGTTTTTCATAAAAATCGAATAATGTTTTTTGTAATATTAAAAGCGAATAACAATTAAAGTCCGTGTCCCTAACTCCCTACCTCCAATCCAACATTACAAATATTGAGTGCAATCGTTTGCAGTGTTCCGTTAGTAAAGGTTAGGCCTTTTTAGCGTATCGTTGAGTGCTCAGTCACTAAAAAATTTATTAGCGTTTCGTGCTGGGAACATGGGCCAGGGACCTTATATAATAATAATAATATGTAGGTACTCAGAGACCTACAGACTCCTGAAATTCCAACTGAATATTATTTTTTAACTTAATAAAATTTGAATATTTTTATTTTTCCAAGTGATATTTTATTTACTTTAGGAATATTAATTGCAGTATAAATATTAAATTTTGTTTCGCTCAGGTTCACATTCTGAATGCAACATAATTCCATTAAAATTCAAACACACTATAGTGAACACCAAAACAATAAAATAAATTGTTTCTCCATTTTAAGAAATATATATTTCGTTAAAATGTTTAATTTTAATTTTAATATTTTTTCGTGAACCTTCATGAGTGAGTGTTAGGTACTCTTTTCTCATAAACAATTTATTGTTTTTAGTGATAAAAATAATAATTTACCTACGTGCGTAGTTAAAACTGGGACGAGGAGAGAGCGCTCGGAGAAAAATGTTTACCCGACACTCTTGGTTATAAAACATTAATACAATTAAAACAACACATCTATGGAACAAAAAATAACTAAACGCGTTTATATACACAAAAAAGAATACAAAATAAATAATAATAATAATAATAATAATAATAATAAAAATAATAATAATACCAAAAAGTTGTTCATAAATAAAAAAGAAAAAAACGTACAAACACACCTATAACGAACGAGAGGAACAATTTATAACGACGAGCATCGGCCGCATGCAACAATCAAATAAAAATAATAATGTATAAAATAATACAAACATAAACGAGAACAAACATAAAACAATATTATGCGGGTGTGTACTGTTGTCTACAAAAATAAATAAAAATGATGATAATGCAAAAATACTGGTCACTCGATATCATACGATTATAATGTTGTAATATTGTGTGTAAAACCGATTGAGGTACTAATTATATTTCCACATCGTCATTACAATATTATTTTAGTAAATTTTTATAACTAGAAAAAATTCTCCCAATCGGTTTTCTATTACTGTGGTGTACTGGCATCTGCGTATAGGTAGGTAGGTAAAATAATATTATAATATATATATATATATAATACTGGCTCGTGGCTGGTTACAAAAACACGTCGATTTTTCATTTCTTGGAATCGCGTATCCGCACAAAAATAATAATAATTATAAATAATAATAATAATAATAATAGTCGTAATAATATTATGATTATGATGATAACAAACGCGCGGGCGCGTTAAAAACAAAAGTATAATAGTCATAAAGGAACCTAGCTATTTACAAACAAATGATTTACAAACGGTTTGAAAAAAATAAAATAGAAAAACGGTTTGAAGCATCTCAAAACAACACATTAAAACGATATATCGCAAAACGAAATCACACTACAACGCCGGAACCTACCTCGGACGTGAACGTCACTTGAGGTATGTGAAATCGTCTTCTGGGCGGCTCTTGCAGAGAAACGGTCGTGTCGCTCTGGCTGACCGCCGCGGCCGCCAGGCTGAGTACGCCCGGGGTGGACGCCGACCTCGGTGGTGGTTGATTCCTCCTCCGGTTGGTGGTCGTCGTTTTGTTGTACACTTCCAACGACAGCTGATTTCCGCACGATCTGTTGGCGAAAAGAAAAACAACCGCACCGTTATTACCGTATGTCGTATTGCATGTCGAAATATTATTATATTATGGTATTTTTTGTCATTATATTATTATAAATCATTGATGTTCGAGATATTCTAAAATATTATTATGGTCGTAGATCGAATACCATAGTATAATATCATGATCTAAGATTATAATTAATGGTTTTTAAAAACATTATACTATATATACATAGGGTATAGGTAGTGATGATGTCGAATTATTTTTTTTTTATTATTCTGGTCGTTTTCGAAATTTGCTCGACTTCTTCACGCACAAATGCATTTGTTTTCGTTTTCATCACGTGATTTTTAAACTATTTTGTTTTCGAGTGACGCGTTTCAACCATGTGGCAGAGAATATAATTTATATAAGCATGATGGATATCGAGTATAAACGCAATCAAAATAGTTTTTCTCGTGGACGATTTAATAACATTTTTTAAAAAATTGTTCTGTCGACGCAATGTAAACATTTTATCATAATTTAAACCGAAACCAGAAAAAAAAAAGTAAAAGTTTGTCACGACGTTTGAAACGAGTTAACCGTGTGCGAGAATGTTTTATTTTATGACTAATGCAAACGGGCTTTTGCCCGTTGTACATTATGGTGGAAATTTGATTAATACCGAAACACGAATAATACATTTTACACGAGTATTAAACTTATTTATACATGTTACTCATTTATTATTTAAATAGGTCTTGTCTGAACAAGTTTAAAGAAGAACGTGAGAGATTAAAACAAGTACTCTGGTAAATTTATTTGATGTGGTAACGGAAGGAAAGTTATAACGTTTCGTATCGCGTGTGTTATATTGTGTAAATGTTTTTCAAAATTCCACATATCTTTTCCAATATTTATGAAACGCAATTTTGCATCGGTAATACACATTTTGTAAAAACGAAACTTTCATTTCGAGTAAAATCGTGTCAAAATTGAAAAGTTGGCACGCGTATAAAAGCCATTATCAGCACTCATTAACAATAATACCGGCTTATTTTATTCTAAAAATCACTCATTGACTTAGTATTAGTCACTTCTGTAGGTTTACTTTGTGATTTTTCACTACAGTGGTTCGTGACATAATATTTACACCTTATCAAATTAAATCGTTGTCGCTTGACGTTTGCTCGTAAAATATTGTACTGCAACATTCGTTGCCGAGAATATGTATATACCTACAAAATATGTACGACACGTAATTTGTTATAAGAGTTAAGGGTGTCATCATGTTTTCAGTTATTACAAGACGACGTATTTTTTCGAAGAGTTTTTTTATAAAACATGACATTTCGGAGCACTATCGTCGATATCGACCAGCAGTGTACAGCGGTTAATAAAAGTATTGTACTCATAACCCGAAATTCGTACGAATCGCGTTTTATTCCGACTTGTAAATAATAGTTAATCTTCTCAGACACACCCAGCTCCTACGTTCTGTAAATATCGACACGAAAACACGCATATTTACGATGCAATTATCATATTATTATTGTATAATGACGATTGACATGACGTGCGCCTATATAGTTGATCTGTGTTTAAATCGTTGCCCACAGAAGAGCATACGATTTTATCGTATATATAGGTACCGCGGTTTAATTTGATTTGAGGATTTAAATATAGGTACCCGTATCATCAATAATTTTCCTGGTCCATATTATTTCCTCTCCCGATTATTCGACATCTGGAAATATTTCTGGTAACCTACTATGTAATATTGTTGTTCATTTCAAAAAAAAAAAAAAACCATTTAGTCTACTAGAGTACTAAATATTACAGTCTACTATATATAACTGTCCAGTTTGTATATTACATTTATTGAAATGTAACCGCTGTGCGCGTGGCGTGGCGTGGCAAAATGTAACAAAAATAAATACGTGGCGCCAAGTCAAAATTATACAACAATATTTACATCGTTATTTCCAATTCCAACGATGGTCGTCAAATAAAATACGAATACAATAAATGTGAATATAATAACACGAGTGTTCGGGTAAATCGTTTTTAAATTCGTTGGTAGATTAAATTTAGAAACGATCTCAGTGCTTGCCGCTAAAGTTTAAACCTACTCGCTCTAATGATATTGATCTAGTAATAAGATCGATGTTAAGTAAATCCATTTTACAATAATAATATGATGTAGCCTGAAAACACACACATTACGATCACGCCAAATTTCCGGGCGTATATAATTTACGAGTAAAATATAACAACATACCTAATACAACCAATAACTTATTTCATACAGTAGTGTTGATAAAATATCTAATTCGATGTATATGTTAAAACTTTCAACTTAAAATTAATGTCACAGAAAAGCGGATAACGTGCCCTCCGGTCACCACATATACAGAAGAAGATATAAGTAGTAGATTTCTTTATTAATCCAATACTGTCAATAAAACGTAATGTCGAATTAAAGACAACGCGTGTAATGTAGATAATAATATAATATAGTTGTCGCCGACGGGGACACAATTCATTCGGGCGAATGGCCTATATTTTTCCTAACATACGTACTCTACGTAATGATAGTTGTATAAACAATTATTGTTATTATTTAAGTTGACAATAAATCTGAGTTGAAAAAAATCGACAGATATTAGAAGGCGTAAATTCCTTAGGAATTCACAACAATAAACAGACGAGATCGACCAACTACGGTATAGTAATATAACTAATTATAACTGCATATAGTTACTAAGAGCGTTTGAAAAACCACACCGATCAGGTCGCCAAACTATATTGTATGTGCGATTTTCGCGTTCGTTCGGCCCACGTGTAGGTATTTAGTACGGCTCGAAAGCAAACGATTTTATTTTCTGAAACAAGCAGACATCGCGATATACTGAAAGTTGAATAATGGTGTTTTCTATACACTTGTTGCGGAAAAGTCAAAAGATCACTGTCATACCGCGTATATTCGAGTCTTTAGAAATTCCTCACACACCAAAATAATGTAGAACGTATGCTACCATTTTATTTTTTATTTTATCCAGAGTAACGTCGCAATTTATTACTGTCGCGGAAAACAAGCACTATTGGTTATACACATACACATTGAATAATATGTGACAAAGTACATCGACAATAAATTTAACATTGTCGTGTTTGGTGGATGGAAAAAAACTTGAGTAATTGTTTGGAACGTTCAAAGTTCTCGCGGAAGAAAAAAATTAATGGACTTTGTGTTAAACGTTATTTAAAATATAATCGCTCTGTATAATATTAGGTATATCGTTATTCATTAAGTACCTACGTAGATTGAGTAGTTTTTATCCAATTTATTATTATGGTTACTGATTTTTTTGATACATATAAAACTGTTTTTTTTTTTTTGTATAACATAATCACTGTGACTATTAATCTTAATTCGCGTTTAGTTCCAAACGTTAGAGATGGAAGATTTTTCTCATTTCTGTGACGTTTTATTGTTGTAATTTAACAAGACTTACGAGAAAGATTATCCCACCAGAAGTAATTCGGGTTATTAAAATTAATCGCATTATAACAAGATTGTCTTTTTAATTAAACGTTAGTTGTATATTTTACAACGGTTATCAAAATTAACTTATGTCGTTTGTCTTAAAAATGAGTAGGTCCCTATACCTACTTTTCAATTTCTGAGTTCAGAATTGTATGCATGTTTAGCTGATACCTAACGTTACGGTACATGTGCAGAGAATAATAATACGATTTGTAAATACAGTTTCGAATAACTTTAAAAATAATAATTATTATTTACTTTCAATTTTATTAAACTTCTGTAAATTGCGTTGTTTTTATTAATATTGTATTATACTGTTCTATAAGTGACATTAAACGTATTATTTTTCTTTAACATAAAAACGCACAATATATAAGTAGATACCTACTTAAATAAATAATAATAAATAATACATGTACGTATTATAGCAGTCATAATTGACTGTTAATTAAGTTTCATGATATTAGGACAATAACTATGGGTATGTATGTATATAAACTATAATGAGATGCTCGTCTCTGATCTTCCTCACGTCTTATTCCAGAACAACTGTCAGGTTTAGGAACCTATCGTAAAAGTAAACCACCCGGATGACAAAAAAAAACTTACTTAATCAACTCCATGACGTCGTCTTCGGCCATCATCACTACGTTAGTCTTATTGATGAATACTACATAATCTCCGGGCTTGAGATCCGCTTGGTCAGCAGGCAAACCGCACTCGACTCTTTCCACCCTATACGAGAAAAAGGAAATATTATTTGTTTTCGGTGTTGTTAAAACGACTAATAAGTGCGTGCGGGTTCTTACCTCGGGGGGTGTGTCCACGCTATGGAAAATCCAAAACTGGATCCCGAGGGTTTCGACAACCGTTTGGTAGTCGTGAAAGGAGTTCTGCCGCTTTTGCCATCCTTATTCGACGACAGCGGTGGGTCCAACTCCAGGTACTGCAAGAATTTGTTTTCTTCGTTGCCTGGAAAAGTATGCAAAAACACGATTACTAATATAATATTATTGTTGCTTTATATTCGGTTATGCCGGAAGAACGAGTGTAAAACGGACGTGAGAAATGTCCGGCCGTCTTATATAATGAACGTTTATCGTTGTCAAATGAACCAAAATGCGCGTTAACATAAAATAAAGGCCCCACGATACTTATACAGACGAACATGCGAATTACAAGTCGTTTGAGTTATTGTTATTATAAGCTCTATCGCGTGAGAAAAACAGTTTTAGGTGCTGTGAATAATATTGAACGCATTACACAAATTGGAGCACAGACCGGTCGACAGTGTAAGTTGTGCTTAAAGACGTCCAACCAAATATAAGTTTACCATGGAGTATACACTTACCCGTTTTAGTGGCCAGTGTGTCTTTTTTTGGCTTCTGACTAGATTTTACCTTGACGGACACTAAAACAAAACAAAAACATAACAGAGGATTATTTTTTTACACTATGATTATTGACATTTTTACGTCGTTCGTATTTCCGCATATAATATAACAGACCACTCACCCGAATGGTTACTGGGTGTAGTTTCGTCATCAATCATGATGTCTTCTTCATCGTCATCGGTACTGCAGTGTACGGTCTTAACCACAGTCAGGTCTAAAAATCAAAACACGGTTAAACACTGTTCAGTAGAGCGGGGTACATAGATATTTGTTATATTTCAAAATATGATATAGGTACTGACCTTGAGGTCGATGAGCCGGCGTCGAGTGAGGTGGCATTCGACCGGGACTTTGCGGTACGAGTTTGAACGTACCGTTTATTTCCTGGAAAAACGAAAGACATTCAATCAGAATAGGTTTTCTAAATTATTTTTGTACACAACCGGAGGCGACGATAAATCACTAAAAGTAATTGGGTCAAACGTTTTAAATACTCTCGTCATCGTATTATTATTATTATTTTTTTTTATATTGTATACGTCATATTGAAAGTGTCCCATTATAAAAAGAAGGGCTGTATACATTTCAATGGGCTCTCGACACTTGAAGAGCTTCGTTAAATACCGCGTTTATGTAGCAGTATGCATTGTTCCCTTTTAATCGAAGATGTATTAATTAACATCTCGATAATTTCGTGATCGAATCGCCGCCGAGCGAATACAATAATATCATATTAAAACACTACCTCGTGATCGTCAACGACGCGACGCTCCGTATACCGTTTTCGTCTACACAATCCCGTCTAGTGTTCATAATATAAATATTATTGCGCAATAACTACGGTAATACAGCGTACGCACGCAATGACTTACTTTTTTGAGTACGTTTTTCACCGCAAACGACATGTAGCCCAGGAACTCGCTCCTCCTGTGTAAAACAAATAAACGGTATAATGTGAATAAAAATTCGAGACGTCTTCGCGGGTAGGGACGACGACGCCGTCTATGTACGGTGCTTATATAATATATATCATGTGCTGTGGTATTTCGTATGCGTTTAAATAAAAAAAAAAAATCGTTACGGTTTCGTCGACTTCGCGGACCGGCGAGAAAAAATGCTCAAAACAAATAATAACAGAAAACAGTAGAAAACGATAACGAACTGGCGGCTTTCCGGACGGACGAGAAACGACTGGCTCGGCTTGTTTCGGCCGCCGAACGTTTGCCGTTCGCGGTGTGCGCGGGATCGATCGGCCGCCGCTCCTCCTCCCCCCCCCCCCCACAGCAGCCCCGTCATGCACTTCGCACCCCCGCCCCATGGCCCACCACCCCCCCGGACTCGGCGCGGCGGCAGCATCCCTCGAAACGACGTCGGCGGTTACGATAGGTCGTACGACGAATGCAAATCGGACCGCCGTCGCGGGGGAAGACGGAAAAGAAATAATAATAAACAGCGTGACGCGCGAGGGTAAGAGTTGCCGCCGACGTCGTCATCGCAGAGTGGTGGTCATAACGTGCTAATATCACGCACTCGACACTCGCGCGAGTTTTTTTTTTTTCTGATTTTTTTTCGTTTTTGCCCAGTCGATATTTTCGTCATCCGGCTGCCGCGCCGGGACACGTCGTCCTCGGCGGTCCGACGAGCGATGGTCGGTCAGAGATTTAGGAGGAGAAAAAGAATAATTGTCATCGTCGACGACGAATACGACGATGCTGATGATAATGTGATGTACCGCGCGGTACCCTTTGAAATGGTCTCTCGGGGTCTCGCGCCCCAGGGTCGGGTGGTGGAAGGACGCGAAACGGCACTCGCTGCTGCAGAGGGTATAATAATTGTTTAATTACGTTTTTGGCCGCGACGAATAATCGTCGTGTGTGCGCAAATTACCATATTATATATGCATTATATACCCACACATAACCGTGTATGTACCGATCACGAACCGCGCCTATACCTGGTGGCCAAACCGAATCGATATAACACAATATACCTGTGCGTTTAATGTACCGCGGTATAATATAATTTTCCAGTAAGTACACACACGGCCGGGTATATAAATATATTATAATATGACTTGACGCTCGTCAGCCGCCGCTGGGACCGTTTCACAATCTGTAGCAGCCTCGGTGATGTGTAATATCCGTGTAGTTATATTAATATATTATTGTTGTACACACACTCACACTTCCTACGCCGAAGAATAATGAATATTATAATATTATTATTACGGCACGACCCTTCTTTTATCGACGTGTGCAAAGTCAAGTTCGCTCAAACAATTACGCCGTCTCTTGTGTACCGTGTTCTATAAAAATGGTGTACAAACGGTATACCATTATAATGTTAAGTGAATAGGATTTCGTATATGCCGACAAATATTGTAATGCGTCCGACACTCCGACCTAAATACATATATAATAATAAACATTATTATTATTATTATTATGTGTGTGGCGATTCGACTATTATAGTAGCTGCAGATTATTACGCTTGAGTGATGTTTCTCGTCCGAAATCATCTCGGGGTGTTTCTTTTTGAGTGACGCAATTTTTCGGCGGTTGGGATTATAATATAATAATATACAGTGCAATGCGCTTGCGGCTGTCTTATTCGATTGACCCATTTCTCAGATTGGCGACACATAATTAATATAGTTATATTTAACTATCTTCGCTCAACATTTCTGTACACCAGTTATTGTACGTCATGATCGATATCATTTACTGTTCGCCGCACATTATTTTCGCAGGTATCGGGCACGTTTCGTATCGGTCATTCGACACTATTCGTATCGGTCATTCGAGACTTCAGATCTAAAGTTCACGGTCGACGTGCAGTGGTTGTAATTTTCAATTACTATACCTACCTATATATTTTTCGTCGGCGCGTGAGTGTAATTCACAACGAAAATTCGATAATCTTCGTGAAAACGTCGGCGAGCGTATCGGATTCGAAACGAAACACGAACCGTAAGTTTGTGAAGAATATAATATACACTTTGTACTGCTACAGATTTTATTATAAAAGTCCATAATCGGATTGGACGGGCGCGTTGCGTTTTGTATAAAACATCGACGGCTGTAAGTGCGCGTCGGCCTTACAACAAGCACATATAATATATACATAGTTGTTTCGAGAAACAATAGCAATCAATTATTCTCAGTTAGAAACTGACGAGACGTTTCTAAATCCACTCTGTAAGCCATACAACATGTGTGTGTTTCAAGTTTTGACTTTTGATATACACTTCAGATAAAACATCGATAAGCTCGAATCGTAAAACTCACAAAAATAATTTACTAAACTTTAGTTCATATATAATGTAAATAATGTGACCGCGTCTGTGTGTGCGTAAGCTCGACTTTGGAACGCGTAAAATATTCAAGCTATAACGAAGCTGGTATATCTATATTTGATTATTAATTATTTGAATCGCGAATGTCGGAATAAATTAAAAATTTAAAGTGGCTTGTTGGGAATAACTGTGTATTATAAAATAATAACTTTACGTAAAAACGATTTTTGTTAAAATATTGTGGAAAACGTTCGCAAACATTTAAAATTAAAAACAATATACTATTGCAGGGCATTATAAAATATATTATATGACGTGTGCTGATAGTGTTACCTTTTAGATCTGTCTCGGTGCCAAGCGGATATCAATATTCTCTTGTCCAGGTCTTCCTCGGAGAGTGGCACGGAAAAAGATTCGTCGAAACGAGGGTTGGTAGAATTGTGCCGCACTCGGGTCTTGTGGCAAGTTCCTTTGCCGGGTACTAAGTAAACCTGTGTAGTAATAATCTCTAGTTAATCTAATATTCAATTCCAGCAAACAATGGCGCCACGGCGACAAACTTACCTTTATATAAGTGTTTGGCGGTTCACCGTCTGCACACACTAGATTTCTGCCTCTTTTAACTACAGCACCGAAAGCAATCAAAAGTTTGTTCGTTAAACAATGCAGGTAAAAGGCAAAACAGTTTAAAAAGTAAATATGACGAGTAAATGTATATAATATATACTTACGTAATACGGTTAAGTGTGTTGAGTCTTTCAATTCAATGGATACCTCTAAGCCGGAAGCTAAAACAGAAATGTATTAAGATTAGGTTAGGTTAGGAGAGGAACGCGAATCCAACAAAAATTACAAATAATAATCACGTGCCGTCACATTGAATATATATTTCGAATTAATATCGTGTTCGGGTATAGTGTATAATAATCGTGATAGTCGATTTTCGTAAAGAAAAATGCAAAAGTGACAAAAATAATATTAAAATTTAATTAATAATAATTTTACTTCCGCATATTCCAATAATTTTTGAACGAATGTAGGCACAATTTCAATTATAATTATAAGTAGTATAGTAATAATTATATTAGTAAGTACTATAATATTATAGTAATGAAACATTTTATGACGAAATTATTTTAAATTAGTTTTTAATTTTTTGCGACAGTAATAAGTTATCGTGATCTACATCCATATAATTATGCACCAATCATCTTATCGAATTTACAATTTTCAAAGTGCGTAAATTATATCCAATTCACTACCAGAAACCACCTTCAAAATGGAAATCTATAGTGTGTAATACTGCTATATGCACAAAGTGTCTACTGATATATAAAAATGATACGTTGTAAAATCAATTACTTCGTTCATCGCACCGTTTAGAATTCAAAATGTTAATACATAATGTTATCAATAACATTTTTTATGTACCAACTACCGCAAAATACAGTGGCTCAAATGCGAACTGCGAAAACATGAAATCGTTATTTATTCGTGTTCATACAACGCGCTTATACCTTTGTCGGCGGAGGCGGAAGACGGTTTTTTCAGTGACTTCCGGTTCCGCTTTTTGGCCGACGAATCAGACGGCGGCGGCGAAACGAACGACAGACACCTGCGGGACTTGAGCGTGAACGTCTCGTCCAGCACGGCCGGGCTGCGCGGATCGCTGCAGCAGATGATCTCGTCGTCGACGGTCGTGGACGACGTGGTGGACAGCAGCCGGTCTGCGCGGACGCCGGTGGCCAGCGACGGTCCGACGGGCGTCTTCCAATAGTCGTCGGAATCGTCGGCGGCCGACTGCCGGTGGAGCGGCGTTATGGGGCTGGGCGTCCCGATCCGCCGCTGGTGAAGTGGGCCGCCGACGCGGTGACGGTTGAGCGTCGAGTGGAACGGACTGGGCAGGCCGTCGGGCAGGGTGAGGCCGCCGCCCAAGCCGCCCGAGCACTGCCACCACCACGCGGCGACGGGCCGTTTGATGCCTGCGATCGGCGTCTCCGGCCAGTCGTCTTCGCAGTCGGACGACGATCGTTTTCGTTTGCAGGCCTCCGTCGTCGTCGTCGCCGCCGCCGATGTAACTGTCCCGGGAGATCGCCGCAATCTGATCTCCGCCAGCCGTTTAGCCAGCGGCGACACGATGCTGAGCCGTTCGCTGTTCCCGCGGACGAACGTGACGTCGTCCATGCGGATCTGATCCACGTACCGGTCGATCAGCCTGGACGCGCGCAGGTCGCCCGCAGTGCGAGGCCGACCCGTCGGCAGCGCGGGCAAATGTTTGTGCGACAGCTGTACCGGTTCTTCGGCAGGGGACATGGACACGCACAGCTGTTCGTCGGCGGTGGAGGGGACGGCGACGGTGGAGGTGACTTCTGCGGCGGCGTCTGTAGCCGTGGAGGCGAACGTCGCGACAGCCGCGTACGCCGTAGAGATCACGTGGTCGGCCGTACACGGCTTTTTCCGTTTCACCTTGTCGTCCGTCCAACAAATATCCTCGCCGGATCGTCTGTGACAGAATAATGTTATGGTTAGGGTAAATGTTTAATACTGTATGGCGGTGGTTACAGAACAGCGTGATGACCTCGGTCCAGGTTGTCTGTTCTGATAAAAGTAAAAAAAAAAAAAAGTGTTTTTGTTTGAAAGTAAAAACGCTTGCAAACGATTTGTCGTGATTTTCGTCATCCTCACAACTCGTTTACCATCAAATCAAACGATATTAGTCATGTGTCCCAAACGAGTTATCAAGGTGCCCGCAATGTTTGGGGACGACAATACAGCGAAGTCTTTAGTTTTTTTACGTTGTAAAAATCATAGTTTCCGAAAATACTAATTCCGAAGACGTTATATTATGTATAAAAAAAAAACAATAACGTGTGCTTATCGCGTAAACGGTATCATTACACTGGTAATTGGTAAATCTAACCTGTCACGGTTTGTGTAATTGCGTGCGGTCATAGGTATATTATATTATATTTATTAATAAAGTTATTATGCGTTTGACGAAACAATATCGCGTGTTTCCGGTAAACGAGCGTGGGTAATCGTGCGGTTTATTCGAGCTCGACTATTCGCGATACGTTTACCGGCTTTTGTTTTAGCACGACGACTAATATAATAATATATTATTATCGCCATCGTTATTTTATTACGTCGTTTAGCAGTTGACGAGATTTAATAGTACATAACATTATTATACCCGAGCACAAGGTCGGTTTTATTCTTTAAGGTCATCCCCGGGGGCAGAGAAGATTTTTGACAAAACCCACGAAATTCGATAACGTTCCACGGGCTTATCGATCCCCGACTCGTGCAAAGTATGACGTGTCTCACCTCTTTTGCACAGGCATCCAATGGACTTCCGTGCAAGGACTTTTCGTTCGTCTGCCGCCCGGCGACATCTGCAACGCCGCCGCCGCCGGGCTGTTGTGGTTGCTCACGTCTCTCAGGCTCTCCCGGCGACGTCGGCGACAAGTCTTCGCCGTCGGTGTCATCACGTCCTATAAATGTACAACAAGAGCGGTTTTAATTTCAAGTGTCGGAGTTTAGAGTTGGTCGGTGTAAGCAAAACAAAAAATACAGCGCAAGGTTTTTGGGGCTAAAAATTATTGCAGCTGAATCGTAAAAGTTATAGTTGTTTGTCGAAAATTTGCAGTGTCCTACAGACGCGTGTACATGGTATAGGTTCTACCATACACGATATTATTATTTTATTTTTGCTTCATAATATCGCATTGTACAGAAAAAAAAAATAAACCAGTATATAATATAATTGGCAACAAAATAGTATACCCGAATGCTCTTAAGGGACGAATAAATTATGCACCGGTACTGAATTATATACATAACCTAATGCACATTATAATGAATTAACTGCGAAGCTTCGTCCCGTCTATCGATCGTGATGCTTAAGCGCGTATGACTACTCGGAGAATGAATTTAACGTCGATCGATACTTAAAATGTTTTACGTAATTCCTTTGGGATTTAGAAAAATATGAGCTGGGTGGAGAGCGGTCTTCCGAATAAATACGTCACTTATGATATTATATTTATATGTATATATTATATAGGTGCGTTCGATCTGCAGACGGCCATGCCATACCTACTATATTTATGTAATAAACTTTTTATTATCGTCTATCGCACATTTTCACCGCACCTATGTGGGCTATATGTGTCAAAATATTACGTCTCGAAAACATTATCAATCTGCTCGGGTTTTATTATGCATATATATTATATAGAGGTATCTATTCAATCCCTCCAATCCCAAAACCTTAAACCGTCTCGACGTATGTGTATCTGCGTGTCTGCGAAAACCGGGTACACTCTATATAACTGAGTTACCTTCGCATTACCCAGTTCCCTATAAATATTTTATAGAATTCTGTCTACGGGAGATTAATGATCCAATAGTATGGTTTCGTGTTCTGCAAACAGAGTTCAAAAATATGTATAGGTCACTGTGCAAAATGGGTAATTTAATCTTACGGTATACCCTTTTTTAGTGTTTTCGCTGACGGTATATTATATTTATACGCATCATATACATATCTTCTAAAATATAACGTTGTTACTACTCGACTGTTGATCAGTAATAATTGTCAATTTCATTTTATCTTTTAATACATTTTGACTTACCACACACTCAGCGTTTTCCTTGTCGTGTTTTCCCGACATTCTGGACGGTCGTCTTCGCCGCGGCTTTTCTGAAAAACAAGGCGGCGACTCGTCGGCCACCGTCGTCTGTCTCCACGTCGCCGTTCCCCCGCCCCTCTGTCCGGCCACGGTCCACTTTAACATTGCCGACGGTTATCTGTAAGTGCGACAAACAAAAAAATTGCATGAATATATAAACACACGGCCCAAAGAATTATGGTTATTATTGTGGATTTTTTTTTTATATCTTCGAGTATTCGATTCACACGAATGTTGTCACGGTGTAAATTATTTCGTTTTACTCGGACGTCAATCAATCTCGCATAACATAATATATAATATACGTAGGTACACCAGTCAATTAGGCAAACTCTCGGTTACACAATTAACCATAATAATAGCTGCTGGTATAGGATTAAAACAAAAAAAAAAAAAAAAATACGAAAAATACACGGTGAGATAATAATAACCGACGACGTCAGTTAGGTACAGCACCAGGTTTCCGGTTGGCGTCATTATTTATTTATTTATTTATTTATTACAGGCGGTTCCGGAAATTGAATTGCATTGTTTATCGCCTACTTAGCATATGTGTGCACGTAAGCGGCGTATCGGCCCATAACCGATTTAGTCGTTTGGAAACGAAAAATGATCTATACCGCAGTCCGTCGCCGTGACAACCGTGCGGTACATACATAGTCGTATATGAGTGACTTATTAGCATATTATCTGCCACTGAACGACGCCGGCGGCGGCGGCGGAATAAAAACCGCTCCATTTCGAGGGTAGGTATATATAAAATGCATTTATAGGTACGTGTGTGAATAAAAAATAGGTACTCTTTCGTCCATTTTTTTTCCACCCTAGAACAATAGGTGGTGCCGTACACATCACGCTATTTCTTTGTCGCCGTTTTCCATCGCACATATATATATCTCCGCGGCGCGGTACATCGCGCGGTATACATGTTACTCGGTAACAAGTCGGTGTTTTTTTCGATTCTCCCTTTCAAAGTCGCGCCAACCCCTTTGCGCCGAGCTCATAAATTTCCAGGTATGTACGACCATCCTCGACGCGAAATAATACCGATAGATTATATTCTCCCATGGATTCCTAACCGGGCCACTTAGACGTATTCTTTTGTGAACGATCGCCGTGTCTTTTGTGAGCGATCAACCGTCGTAAATCAGCGATCAGTTCGTGCGGAAATAAAAACCGATGCATAAAAAATTATAATAAAAGCGAAAAAAGATACCCTTTGAATACGGCATTTTCACGGACCGCTTGGTCCCGACGCATCTAATTACAATCTGTAGAACAATACCGTTGCGCGATACGTGACAAAATATACGCAGCAGCCATCATTGTCACTCAGACGGCACCGTACATAATATACGTAACTTTAATTTTATTATTGCGTTATATTGGTATAATAATATATAAATTGTAGAATCGTAAATTCGTAAACGATACTATCAACCCAACACCGGCTATATCTATTCGATACACATTTTCGAGCCTTGTCCACGGGAACTGCAGCTGACCGAGTTTTAAAATTTTATTTTCTAGGGGAGATCTAGAATCTGTTATTTAATAGACCTATAATGGCTCGTGCACCTATCATACGTATGTAATATTATGTTACATAACAAATGTATTAAATATTATATACAAAATCAGTCGTTTTAAATAAATCTATATTAGGGTCCGATTGTTTTAAGTGCGTTCTGTACCCATACACAATTTCGATTACATTGACAGTGCTTAATATAAATATGATTATACATTGAACGCAATGACCGGAACAACAATTGTCGGGTGAATAAATTCAACAATATGCAAAAAAAAAACGTTAAGATATAATATTCGTTCACAAACCATATTATAATGCATTTAAAATGATTGTAAGCATATCATTAGTACCTATGTCATTTGTACCTATTTAAATTGTATAATTCAGAATTCAGATTAACATAATGTACCCTGCGAGTAAATCGTTATTTTTACGGAGCTAATTATTATTGCAGTTACACGAAAATGATATGTAATATTTAGATCGATAACTCGTTATTATATTTAAATTTTCAGCTCCTGTGCATTTAATTTATAATCCTTGTTGACGTATATAGAATTCATGTAAACAATAGTACCTATTAAAAAATTAAAACAAATATTAGTACCGCGCGATTGATATTACCATAATTATATAAATATATATTATTTTATATTTTATAATTCCTGTGGTTGTTTACATACGAGACAAATATTACATAAAAAAGATTATGAATTTCAATTTTTATATATAAAATTCTAATAACTGTAATAAAAATTTATTGCGCTCGGATGTAGGGCATTATATATTATTATTATTGCTATAACATAATACAACATTATACTGCGCCGTGTAGCCAGTATACGAACATATTTTGGATCGTAATCGTAGAAAAACGTTTCAACAAAACGTCAGTAGAGTAATAATAATAATACAAAAAAAATTCGTTTCACTAAACTTAGTTAGGTACCTATATAATACATTATTATAATATATATTGTTTAATAATTATTAAAACATTAAACGCAAACGATAATGTCAAAATCGATTGGGATGGAAAACGGTTTCGACGGTAATTACAAATAACGATCGTGAAATCCGTTTTTCCCGGGAGGACCTGTCGGCGATGATGGGGGGGGGGGAGACGCGCGTAAATTAGTATATATAACCGTCGTCGGAAGTTATTACGACCAAGGTGTGCGTATATACATATACAATAATAATAATAATAATAATAATAATTGCTCAATGAACTCATTTAGCGTCTTATAAAGACCGGATAAATTGCTTTCGACACACATTTACTACGTATAATATGTATACAGGTATGTGTGTGTGTGTGTGTTATTTATCGTAAAAGGCTTTTGCGTTTTATGTATATATGGCCATTCGCCGTATGTCCCATCAGTCGAGGCCCCCCGTCGGCCGCGGACGGATACGACGGCGTTGTTGGTTAACAGCAGAACAGGCGACGACGGCGGCCTCGGCAATGGTGAAAACCAATATAACAATAGCACTGGAAATCATCGTGTTAAATTGAGTCTCGGACGTCCGAAACAGGTGTGCGATCGCGGGCGCAGGTGGTTTACGGGCGTGTTTTTTTCGGTTTTATTTATTTTATGTTTTTTTTTTTTTTTTACGTCAGATCCGTCACTGTGAATTTGAATGCCGCCGCCAGTAAAAGTATACTACACTGCAGGCCCGAGCCGGCCGTTATCGCGCGGATGCGTTTATAATATTATAATATATATAAATGCGTTATATATCCATCATGCCCACGCCGCGTCCGTAGGTACATGGACCGGAAACTCCGTAGCTGTTCGATAATAATATATATATACGTACGTTTGTGTGTGTGCAGCGTAGGAAACGCTGTATTATTAAAGCTCACCGACACGTATTTAAGCCACATCAGACTTGCAGCGGACGGTACATATGGACACCCCCATCATGCTAATTTCACCGTTTTCCACCCCCTTGCCAGCAGATATACCCCGCACGCCGTCGTCGCCCGTAGTACTCCCGTATGGCCGTATATTACGGTTATAATATTTCCGAATATCGAATAACGCGTAGTATTAGCGGCGCGAATATAGGTACGTTGTTTCGAGAGGGATAGGGTGCAATGTGCATCGGCGTCACAATCGATGGGATTTATCCGAAAAATTACCAGTCATGCACTATGAGCGATGATATACCGATACGGTATATAGAGGTAAATAATAATAGAAATAGTCATAATGATATAAGCACACACGCCACCCCGACGTTGTTCGCTTACTTGTTTTGCGGATTTGCAGTTGTTTGTGTTCGTCGTCAGTATAGGGATAGGCGCGCGCCGGGGAGTCTATAAATGCAGATAATCATATATTATTATATGTGTACGCTGCCGATATAATATGTGATTAATCGATCGAACGGGGTAGTACACGCGCTTCTGACGTCAAGTATAATATAATAATAATAACATATATTTTCGAAAATAAATTCACAATAGAACAGTGAGTAGATAATATTATATCTAGGTACAGTAGTCTATCTTACATATTATGTACCTACAAATAGAACACTATATTAATAAAGAATTTAGGTTTGGAAAACAATAATTTTCAACCCTCCGATTAGCTGAGCTTATAATGTGATGTTGTTATGTTTTTCCACTCGAGAGTTTTTAAATAATTACTGTGAGAAAACTCAATTACAGCGACAACGAGACAATATAACGAAGAGCGTATCCAAGATGTTATCAGTCGCAGTAGATGACGCCGTGCAGTGTCTTACGTCCGGGCGGCGACGGCTTTGGGACACTTGTCACACGATATATATATTATTAATAATTGATAGGATAGCGTAGAGCGACGACGGAGAAAACTCCCAGGAAGTGCCCCACCGGAGGTCCGTCGTGCATATTCGTGCAGCAGTAAAACGCGTCTGCCGACAAATTAAAAAGCATTTTTTTTATTCTTTCTATTTCTCGTCCACCGAGAAAATTACAGTAATTACGTGTCATTATAATACTACGTATATACGTATCGTGCGAAAAAAAACTCAAACAATATATGAAGTAAAATGTAACTATTTCAAAATAAGACAAATTTTTGAGTAGTAACGATTTTTTTTTTAAACCGATCATCGAAATTATTTGGGTTTAGATTTATATAATTTATATCATATTATTATTATAATACAATATTATGAAAGGCAATAATACATACAAATATATAATACGTATTATTAATAATTTTGTATTCAAATATTGCAATGATCGTTATACCTCCTCATACCGACATGAATAGCTTTGAATTTTTAAATCATATAGGGGACCCGTATATTTTTGTACACGGTTTCATTATTATTATTAAATATAATACCCACCCGTGTGGGTTTGTGGTTGAATAAATTCATATTTCCGTTTTGAAAACGCAAAAAGTGCAAAAATTAAACTGCACATTATAATGTGTGCTCATAAATGGATATAATAATTTAAAATTATATTCCTAAAAATGAACGACTCGTCACGCTTAAAAATGAAATATATATTTTTAAATGACATTGGAAGTAGTTACAGAATAGAACTGAACGCGCTTTGAGGACGCTCTTTTAATGGTTATTTATAAATCATATAATAATAATAATAATATTGATATAATAGTTCTTAATTTTGAAAAAAAAATAATAATAATTCGAACGTATCACGGTGTATACGTCAATAATTGCGACACCCCTATAAGCATAGAATAAATAATGCTATATTAATTTAACGGCGTAAAACCAAAATAGATAAGGAAATATGAAAAACTAACTATGAATAATAATCGTTGTAGTTATGTTATATTTTACTGTAGGTAAAATTATGGTTTGTAATACTTATGTTATTAATTTATTATTGTTATTTTTTTTTTTATTCACAGACAAGGGTAATTCAAAAAGGTTTTCGGGGGGGAAAGTGACGATTGAATAGCGTGTAGACTTGATCCAGTTGTAAAACCTGCAGGTCGTATATACAGCTGCAGCAGTCGTTTAAACTTATTCGAGATACATTATTATACTATAAGATGCCGTATAACATTATTTTTCTAAAGGCCGTCCTAAATGACCTAAACGTCGTCAACATTGTCGAAATTGTGTTGGGACGTCTTCGCACAACTCGTATATACGCGCAGGTATCCCACAATACGAAGAAACGTCTTTATATAATGTCGTCTGTCCCAGGATTTATTTTTAAATGTTTACACTTTATTGATCTTTTATATAAAATCGCTATAATATGTATAATTGTAAACGTGAAATCCTCGTTCTTCTATTATATTTTATTGTAAACGATTTTTGCCCATTGGTCGACGACAATGCCGATCGAAACGATTTCTAAGGGACGCATCACATATTATATACAGACGATCACTACACATCACATGTGCTTATATTATATAAAAACATTTGTATTATTATTATTAGGGATATATATAACAACATACCGTTATGGTCCGTAGAGCCCTTGTGTCATGTATTTATCAGAAATAGAAATGGATTTCTAATAACGCATTTGGACGGTTGTCAATATGTCAAATGCCATTACTTCAACTAATGTTTGATTTTCGATACGCAGTTTATGGGGAATGTGTACAAATTTCGACATTTGAACGTATATAAAACGTTTTTCAGTAATTTTTTTGTTCAAATCGAACGTGAATGGTACGAGTGTAAATAGGGTCAGTGGTTTTTTTATTTAGTTATTATTTTGCAATACTCGTGTAACAGGGTCCTTTTTTCATACATGCTCGCCCGTTGGTCTACAAAATAAAAACGTCTATGCCTCCTTTAAAACGTATGGTATTTGAACACTTGGAGGATATATAACTTAGTGGAATACAACTTCATAAATAAGTTATAAAAGTATGGTTCATATAAAATTTTTAAAAAACATCAGTTTAATTATTTTGTTTTATTTTCATGTAGATAAAAATAATATATCCTAAAAACAAAAAAAAGTTTGTTTTTTCTTCATTAGATTAAGTTTATAAAAAAGATGAAACTATAGAAAGCAAAAAAAAATTTCGGCTTTATAGTAAATTAAATTCATTCCTGCAATATTATATTGTTCAGTTAAACTATTCATGATTTTAATAATGTTGAGAGGGTCGTAGTTGATAAATATTTAAGACTTTAAGAGTAAACCTGCAAAATTAATTGTGTGACCATAAAAATTTCAAAAAAATTAGTTTCTATACCAGAATATTATATTGCGTAAGAAAAAAAATTGTTGAATTTTTTCGTTGGTACAACTGTACGCGTAAAAGATTTTAATAAACTGTTACAAACAAAATGTCTCGTATATATAATACGCAAACAAAGAAACACGTATTTTTTATTTTTATTTTTTGAACGACACAAGATATCGTATAATTTAAGCATAGGTACCTATTATATTTTATAAAACAAACGGTTCGTATAAGATACAAGTAATTTTTCATTGTTTTTTTTTTTTTTTTGAACGACACAACACACGCCCTGCATAATATTCGCGTACCTATACCTATTTTATAAAACAAACAGTTCGAACCTACTGCGAATAGGTAACAGAGTTGTACAGGTAAAATTATTAAATAAAACGATTTGATATTATATTATGCACCTATTGTGTTGAATTCATACATTATGATATATGTTATATATACCTCCTACATAATATTATGTTTTGTTATATACTTATATCGCACTTCCTATTGCACGGTGATAACGATTCGTTTATTACCGTTACCTATATGATTGTTTTCACTAAGTAGGTATCGATTACGCGTATCATATTTTCATTTCCTCGTCTAGGAAACGACGAATGGATTGTTTTTCGCGAACATAAACATAACAATATATTACAGTATGGTATATAGTATAAACGCCGAACGATCGCATTGTTCGTCGTATTTCAACCACCACCTCCTCCTCCTCCTCCTCCTCCTCCTCATCATCATCATCCGTCATAGGGTACGCACACGTGGTTTCGGTTACGGGGCAATTGAATATATAATATTACTTACGCGTTCAAATAATAATAATAATAAAACATTACGACCACATATACGCATGAGAAATGGGTGAGAACGTCTAAGGTCAAAACGTATCCGCTCACAATCATATTGTTATGCCCACATATAAATACCGAAATCGCGGTCTGCACTCGTTTAATAATTATTACGTATCCGTTACGTGAAGGGAGTGCGCGTAGTTTATGCGTCCGCGGCCGAAGGTGTCCGAATTAGCCCATAGAAACGTCAATAACCGTTTTTTTTCTTTATTTCACTTATGCGCCGCGGACGAAAATCCCGTGTTTATTTCCGGTCCACGTGCCTATATATATTTGTGTGTGTGTACAATATAATAATATTACATACGAACGCAAACGCCGCGATTACTCGCGCGCAATGTAATTTGTACGTTTCCGTTTCGGATCGCATTACCCCGCGCGTGTATGTAATAATAATATATAATATATAGGTACCTAACCTACACTGCCGGAACCATATCGGCGGAATGCCGATGGCCAAATCGCGAGGAACGGGGTTAAAGGACAAATCTGAGGATAGCGAAACACCACCTGGTACATCCATCCAAGTATAGACCATCTGCTGTGCGATGCGGTAACAATATAATATATAAATAAGAACGAAGAAGCGTGCCCGTCCGTTGCGCGACATTATGTTCTGGAAATCTCGTGAATTATTGTGAACGTTATTATATATATATAATATATATACTATAAGTCTATATACTATATGTTTATATATTATATACCTTTATAATATATATATATAAGTATTATATACCTATATATATACATGAACGTATTTTTAAGGAAAAAACACCCCATGTATATTATTATGCCTCGTGTACGCGTATGTAGCAGCTGAAAATGTCATTCGAAGAGCCTAACCGAATTTTAAAGAAACCCAAACTATTTTTTTTCGTCTTAGGAATTTTATCACAAACTGCATAACTTAGATTCTACGAAATCACATGCTATGAAAAAAAAAATTGAATCGACTACCTAAATTATATATTTAGCTGTATAAATGTATCTACTGTACGTATAACGAGGCTTCTGTTTTTTCATATTTGTTTTTTGTTGTGAAAAAAAGTTTAATTAGCTCTACGGCATAGTTGTAAATAGATACACTAGATGTAGCAGAAAGAATTGACAAATGTAATTAACCGAGTACGTAATAGGTACTTTCTTCTAATCGATGTATGAAAATTGTTTTTAGTATTAAATTTATTGATGATCATAAATCATAATAATCATATTTAAATGTACTTATTTATGTATAGTAATATAATATATTATAATTTATAGTTATTTAGATCATGAAAAAAACTACATTTATTTTAATTATTAAAAAATACTCCAAAGTAATCGGTTATACTAATTAGTCTAAATACTAGGAGATTTATATCAGTGTTATTTAAATATAGTGTATATTATTTAAAAAAAAAACCGTAATCAGACTATACAGGTACCTACTTTAGTCATAATAATACGTTATTACGTCGTCGACATTATTCATTAGGTATACCTACCTAAAGTTTAGGTAAACTGACAAATATGTCAAAATTAAAATCTAAACTACTTGTCGATTTATTCTTCGTTGCCACCTAACCCCTAACCCGCGCAGTGGCCCGAGACGACCCATCCAACGGAAAAAAATACGCTCGGCATTATATTATTAGCATCTCTGGGTGGCTATACATATATAAAGTATAGTAAATTAGTTATTCGGTTTTTGATAACGACCGCGTGGACTATACGGTGTGCGGTATAGAAGTTGCATGTGAGAAAAAAAAAACAACAGCGATCTGGGAGGGCTAAATCTAAATAATATTATAATGCAAACACACAATGATCGTACTAATTTGCCGCCGCCACATAGGTACACCTCTACCTATGTATAATATATACGCAACAACAATATATGTGCAGCAGTATTACAGGTATAGGTACCCTATCCGCATGGTATTATTATTATTATGTAAAAATCTAATCGGAATGAATATATTATTATTATAATTCAGAGGTAGAGGAACCACAATATATCGCCGAACCTATATATACATATACATACCTTATGAGCGCACGGTCGGCCCGGGACTAGTTTCCCAAAGGGTGTTCGCCCCAAAGACGTCGGTGCGCCCCGTCCCTCCCGCCATACGCAAGCACACACACACACAAATTTACGTATTATGATACGCACCGCGAAGTGTTTTAATCCGCAATAACTGTCTGGGTTTTACGACTGTTGGTCAACACCCCGCCCGATGCGCAGTGACACGTCTTATTAATGTATATCTCTGGCTATTATTTGCGGTGTCACCTGACTCGTCGTCGTCGTCGTCGTCGTTGTCGTTGTCGCCGTCGGACTTTCAAAATTTACGACCAGATCGAATGCGCGTACATGTATATAATATTTCATATTCTATAGGTACGCTTCCGATAATATTATATCATAATAATAATAATAATAATAATAGGCATAGGTACCTATATATAAGTAGAATAATACACCGAAAGTGGTCGCGGCGGTATAGAACGAAATACATAAATTTAAATCGGCGGCAACGGCGAGTGCAGTGTTGGTGAGCGGGGGATGGGGGGTTGGTTGATGGGAAAAATTTCGGAAATCCCGGACAAAAGAGACGAAAAAACCAGACGTCTGATCTTTTGTGGATTGCCCCTCTGTCTGGCCGAAAGGCGCTTCACTTGACCTTTTTTTTTGCGCCTCGCTCACTCCGACTAACGTTCGGGGGGTCGCATCCCCTTGCAGTCGACGTCGGCGGCGGCGGCAGGTTAACATTATTATACAGTATATACTATATGACGTATATGTGTACATAGGTCTTACGCATGTATGTATATATATATATATGTCGTGTACGGAGGGTCGAAGAAAAGACAAAAAAAGACTGCGTGTTTAATGCGCAACCGTGATAGGGTGCCCCCGGGGGGAGAGATCCAGTTTTCGCCACACCACCTATGTTGTTTGGCCCCGATTGGCCCGAGGATTTTCTTATTCCCATAAAACGTTATTTATAACGTTTTAAAAATCGTAACGGACCGGTTCTCCTTGTTTCTGGCTCCTTCTCACTCGCTCTTTTTTCCGTCTCTCTCGTACTCGATCGGCTCTTGTTTTTTTTTCGTCTGGGTCTTTTGCTTGTATCGTGCTCGAGATGCGCCGAGATACGAATCTGTTTTAAATAATAATATTGATACGTCGTAGTAATTGGACGGTATCGGGAGGGGTCACCGAGATGAATATTACACTTCTAGTTTACGTCTGCGAAACGAGTAATCGGTAATCGGCTTAACCCTTCCTTATCAACCGATTAAATCAATGTCGACGAACGTTTGTTCGATTGACAATGACATAGGAATATATAGTCATATAGACATATGGACATGCGACCACGAGGTCTTGTATTGCAACAATATTGAACAATCTCTATCGTGGTTGATAATGTTATGAAATAAATTCAAAACGGTAGGTATTACGACACTTATATCATTTTAAACGTTCGTATCGAATAAACAGGTATTCGTAGTTTAAGCTGATTTCCAAGTGTGCAGTTTAAGAACAGTCTCTACGTTTCGTCCGAAATCGCGGTTGCAGTTCGTCGTTTGTTGTTTTTATCGATCGTCACAAACCGCAGTCGTAGTTGATAATATTTTGGGACACTCGGTAATGCTACGATTAAAACCTGCAGATCTGCAACCACGTAAATCGCCGCGATTCGTGAGCGTAATACTTTTTCAAGATACGTAACTATAGAATGCTTTACAATAAAATGTCTTCAGATATAATTAAGGCGGCGCAAGCAGCAACCGTTCGGCGCGATTCACCTTCCATTTCAGTATTTCGGATCCGTACACTTCTTCATATTATTATTAGGTATACCTACATATAATATTATGCGAGTCGTCTAACCCGATTTGTTGTTTTTGATTTAATTTTTTTTTGTTGTTATACCTACCCAAACCGACGACCGGTCTCGAAGAACCACCGAGTCGGTCGGTACCGCGCCGACAAAGTGCAAACCGGTTGTCCGCGACCGGCCGACCGCCGCGCATCTTCTGCCGTCCGAGGAGTCGCGCAACAATGTACGCATTGTACGTATATTACCCTGCACCGGTCGCGTAAAACCGAATTTCTCATGGGCCGGGCCGCGTGAATAATATGATGATAATAATAATAATAATAATAATAATAATAATAATCGCAACACGCGGAATGTCCAGCTGTGCCGTGCGACACATCGTATTATATAATAATATCGCGCGCATTGTGACATTGTGTTCCGTACTATATATAACTGTTGCCCCGGTCTGGGGGTGCGCGCGCGCGAGCGAATCTTCCTTACGCAAACACGCACACCACGCGACCTTAAAAAAATAATAATAATTTATATAAACGTTATCAAAAGACGACGCACACGTGTGCAGTGTGCCGCAGTCGTGTTGTTGTGACGACGACGCCCATTTATGCGTTACAATACGGCGCGTCGTAAATCTTCCGTCGAAATACGAATACTGCAGTGCAAAAATCGTCGAGAATATAATGTACAGCGTCGGCCAACGACGTGGGTAACGCGATTTTTTCGTTTGGATTCTTTTCATAGCCAAAGGAAATCGTCGAATGTATCGCGAGGAAAAATATTCTACTTAAAAAAAAACAAACGTCGTACGGCCTATAATGGCCTATATAACGGCTGACAACGACCGTTTAAAGCCAGAAACGATTTTAATAACAACCTATTACATGTATAATAACACTTATTAGAAAATTTATATGATCGTAGCTGATGTGTACTTGCGACGGAAGATCGATGTTAAAACCGCACCGCAGTCGCATTACTGTCAGAAACTCGTAATAATAATTAGTACTAAAATCAATGTTTTTTAGATATATACGATTCGCTTTGAACTATATGTATTCAAGTCACGGTTAAATGTACTTAATAAAATGGAGTTCAAATGGGTAGAACGCGAATATTAAGAAAATAAATGGAATTATTCCCGCCAATAGGTATACCTACCAATACATATTTGAAAAAAATGAGTAAATAAATTTATTAACGTCAGTCCCTCGCCCGAGAACAGTTTTTTTTTCCTTTTTAGAACTGCCAAACAACGACGACGGCGTGTATGACTTATATTATATTAAGGTGTGCAGAAACGTATATATATATATAAGTATACACCGGCGAGAGACCCGTACACGAGTTTGGGGGAGAGAACGACGCGTATTTTTCACCCGACAGCGCCCCCCCGCGCTCATTGTGCGTCCGCGGTGAGAGAGAGCCGTGATTGACAAGTACATTTGCATTATACACCGGGCGCGGCAGTTCCGGAGCCCGTCGCCTGCACGACCGCCGCCACTTCCACGCCGCCACTGCCTCCGGTGTCACCAGATCCGTGTGCAATAATAGGAGTCTAGACGAGACGCGGGTTAGTGGCGGAGAGGAAACCAGTCCGGTGTGCGGCATTGTTGTACGGGATTTTCGGAGCCCAGACGACGGGGTCTTGCCGCGGTCCAGCTTTCCGCGGAGCACAATGGAGCTACGGCGCTGTGCGTAATTATTATTATTGCCGTCGGAAATCAGCGGCGGTTGACCGAGTGGTTAAGACCGAATACCGGGACGCGGGTTGAACTTCCGGGTAGGTAAATACACGCGATCCGTTTCGACCGCGGTCCGTGTCATTAAATCGGTTTCCGATAACATTACATAATATAATATACCTAATGATTATAATATTATATACCTACTCTGCGGGTATAATTATACTAATAATAATAAGTACCTGGGTAGTAGGTATTGATAACAATAACATGCATGATATTATAACGTTACGGGTAAATTATAATAATATTAAATCTATAGGTCACCCATAAAACAAGACATTTTGTACCAACATAAATACATAATGTTGCGTATATAAGAAGAAACGACGTTTCGATAGATGACGTTTTTTTATTATCGGTTTACATACGGTTTGGCGAAAACCGAGTGACAGTCAGCTATTCGGACGAACGGCGTCATTTGAGCAATAACAAATCATAATACATCATGTTTATATTCTAACGAATAACGATTGATTTGATATTCATGTATATTGTATACCTACGTGTATATAAGTAAGATTAAAGAATTTTGAAAAGCCTATCAAACATTTTTTTTATACATTTCTCTTGAAAATTATCAATCTTAGGTAGGTAGAAATAAAACAGTTTAAATATCTGTAAATAAATTATAATATGTATATATTTCAAAATAATCGTTATCAAACAATTATGTTTATCATGCTACCTCTAATGTAAATAGTAAACGGCGTTATGATTTTGTATGTATAGTTTTCAGGTAATCTGCAGGTACCTAACCTAAACCACTCTTACTTTTACGGTTACTTTTTACGTTAAGATAAATTTATCTAACATCCAGTCTAATAGTACTACTTTGGGGTACAAATTGCGGATATGCAGCTCTAATTTAAACACTATAATATTGTAACGTCCGTTTGATAAGATAACGTGCATTGACAAATTGCGTTTTCGTATGGGTAGGTGCCGTATAACTACGTCGTAATGAAATGCCTACAATGATTTTCCCTGCAGTGCACTCGTCGCCACCACCACAACCGCAGTAATTTGACTGTGCGTTTTCAACGTGTGCTAATTTATTCCGCCCTTCGTCAGCCGGGACGACACACAATACAATAGACTAAACGTGCGGGAACACACAAACGTCCTTATCTGACGATCGTACGTATTTCAAATTCAATGTGTACATGGCATTCTTCGCCCGAGCACGCGCCAAGAAACCGTCTTATTAGTTACAATAATAATAATAATAATAAAAATACGAATAAAAAAAAGTTACCCCGCAGTTCATAAATATCACCACTGCAGTGCACTGCGACATGCTCCCCCGACCGCCCGACCATATGTTTAAATGTCATTTATAAAATTGTTATAATTTGAGGTAGTCGCCTGCAGTTAGTTGACAGGCGTATGTAATTATATAATTGTTTATTAACTTAGTGAATTTATCTATGGTACAACGCATGGGATTCAACGAAACAAAAGTAATGCGATACACTGTAGTATCGGTGTACAACTCAGAGAATGTCCTCCCTTTTAAGTTATAGTTAAACCACTAACCTCTCCCACTGCATCAAAGTATCTACTCGTTACTTGACACTTGACAACGTCTCACCTCGGCAGCACATGTAAATACTTAATGACAGAAGCAGGCTAATATTAACCTACAGTAAAGCACTAGTTTACCTCCTTACACCCAAACATGTCAACTTGAAATGCATTATAATCAACTTATATTATACAGGTCTCTCCTTAATTCATTATAAATCTACACTATACGTCTATACACGTTTGGGGCCATGCAAAACAATATAATATTATTAAGTTATTTCAATCTAAAACCGTCGGGAAAATTATAAAATGCTTATTCAATATATCAAACCATACCCTACATTATGATCTCAACATTCCTCTGGTTTCAAATGTAGTATTAGTAGGTGCACTATAAACACGCTTGCATTCCAAACTTCCTATCACCCAAATCCACTAGTTAGAAAAATAGCTAGAAAGTCATATGAAACTCGTGATCTCCCTAGGCGGTTGAAATGACGCTGGGTCGAGGTCTTAAAAAAATATCACTTAAATATAATGTTATTAATCGAAGATGCTATTATCATGATGTTTGGTATTATCAGTGGGTAGTGGGTTGGGTTACGTTAGAGTTCACCCATGTGATAATACACCATCTAAATTCTCTATAAGCAATGTACATTTGAATACACTAGAATGTATATAAACATATTATAAAAACTGTAAAGATTCAATTGTTTATCCAAGAAACCTAACCAAGCAACGACATTTTTATCAATTTGTACAAGGATTATTTTGCGTTTATTTATCAGCTGAGATAAACATTTAATTGTTCCGGTACAGTTTAAATACCTATTTTGAAAATACAAACGAAATATATTATGAGTAGACAACTGAGGACACGAAATACTATAAAGTTATATTGATCAGATTGTTTGATTTGTGTACGTATTATAATGGTGCGTGTAGTCGAAACGTTTTGGCGGGATCTCAAGTTACCCAAGATACATGTAAATAGGAGTATAATAATATTGTATTAGGTATATTATTACTTACATTTGATATTCTCGTACATTTGTCGGATCCACCGATGGTCGATGGTCTCGTATCCAAAAAGTCTGTGTCATCACATCGAATTAATATTAGTGTACAAGTGAGCGTGTATGTGAAAAATTCAAATAAAATAAAAAATATTAAAATATATAAAATGTAATCGTATGAATAAACGCAATACGTGTAAAAAATTATCGAGTGTACGTGTACTGTGAGTAATAAAGTTGTTTATTAAAAAATAATTATTTTATCGTGCAGGTACGGCCGGCGTTGAATTTTTAAATACTATCAGAAAAAATATTATTTTATCATGTCGGTGCGCGCGCGCGTGGGTCTGACGTGCACCGCCAAGAGTCAAACGAGAACTGAACGCTGCCGGTAGTCGAACGGCGACGACTGGTTCGAGCGCGCGCTTCGTATATATACATAGCTGCTGCTGGTAGAGCGAGGTACAACTATATACCTACCGTGTATACCATACGCCTATATACATCTTACGCGTATATATATTTTTATATTATGTATATATATTATATATATATACACACACACACGACGACGTGTTATTTCCATTGCCATTTCGACGATTTACAGCTGCTTGTAGTCCTGCCCCATTATATACACGTTATATATATATTATTATGTACATGGTGTACATATATATAGTGCCGCGCCACCTTTTGTGTACTGTTTCGTTCCTTTTTTTTCTTTTTCTTTTTCTTTTTTTTTATAGCATTGTAATACCTGTGCCTTTTCGGTGTTACCTGCGAACGCGCGCGCGCCAGCTCACACATATAAGAAACCACCCCGCACGGCATTTTATATCGTTTGCGGGGATCCAATAGGTACTTTTCGCGTACACGCGTTTGTATACGTAGTACATCATTATGTATGTAACGCTCCAGATCGTTTTCTCGGGGCACAGTCTGGTACGTAGAGCAATGCGTTATTATATGCATATATTATAATATGATATCAAATAATTAATATGTATATATATCATGAATTATGATACTCGTGTAGGCCAGTTCGGTTGAGTTAGGTTAGTATTGTGCTGAGTTTAATTAACAGCGTTTTGTCTAAAGGAACCATTTCGCAACGGGCAAACGCTCCGTTGTACCCATACATATTATATATTATGTTGCATACGACTGTTTCATAACGTCATCATTGTGTATTATAATGCAGTACCGACGACGGCGGCGACGGAATATTGTAAGGGATGAACGATGGTCGCGCCTTACGAACAAACGCGCGCTTTGCTTTTGCGGTGAATATAGATCAGAGCCGTGTGACTCGATCAACCCTTATTATATTATAATATAAACTTGTTGTCGGGTTATAGTTTTGGAGAAAACGTACATAGATTTAAAGCTCGGCATTTTAAGACTACCGGAACTTGGAGTCCTAGATGTTCGTACAGATGATGTTGTGCGTTATTTTGCAAGGAATTCTGTTTGACTACTCGACGACGTATCGAATGGTACCGCGTTGGACGTAGTTCTCAATAACCAGCTGTTATGAAAACATTTAAAATTTAAGCTGTTTAAATGCATAATGATATGACTAAGCTGAAAACACGTAGACGTGGTTGTATAGATATACAGACAACATACATATAGTTGACATATAATATGTAAACCGATTCATTTATGAAATTTATATCATAGGTATCTAACTACTGCAAATATATGTAAATTAGGTATATTATTTATCAATTTAGTCTTGAAAACCGGACAAACGTAAATATATAATAATTTAATGCTGAACTATTACTGTTTTATTAATTATGAGTTTATGACTTATCCAAATACGCAATCGAATCAATATAAACATGACACAAGCAAAGTAAGCTCTCAAAAACTATTAATATGATAAAAACATATGGGTTTTTTTTATATGGCGACAGTGAAAAAACAATTTTATATCTTCGCATTAAAAAACATACCTATATAATTGAATAATACACTTCTCTTTTTAATTGGTTATTATATTCTACTCACTACCCCTCGACACAGAACATTTCAATTATTTCCTGTTCTTTGTTTAATTGTTGTACCTATTTAATTAAATGTATTGTTATCTTACGATTCACAATCTTGACCGATGAAGACGAACAGATGATGTAATAATATTTAAAATAAAAACATATCATTTTTAAAATATTTATAATTTTTATGACTTCAGACTTGATTCTTTTTACAAAAGTTCGTGTTTTCAAACAACATAAATTGGTAAATGTGTTTTTAATTATTTTAACATCATATTGAAAATTGAATTTCAGCTATAAAAATATATTCTGACAATAATTGCCATTAACTTTAACAAACTAATACATTAACATTTCTATAAATAATTAGCCATATAGGTGTATACTTATACATAGCATGTGTCAGTCATGAACATATTGATTAATGCTTTGAATCAGCCATCCGGTATTTTATTTAATAAAGGTGATCAAATATCAAAATCATAAGTTAGCTTGCAATGTTTCATCATGCAGAAAGAATATTGTAATAAAACCCTTTTAATACCATACTGGGTGTACTATCCATAACCACTGGCCCGTTAACTTTTTAACCATACTGTTCTCGCTGTGTATACCTACAATAATAATTAATAGTTGTACATAATGCATAATATATACAACTCATGTATATACACCCTCGTATATTTATAGGTATCTATAATAATATATTAATATACACCTACTGGCTACTTATTATTAAAATTAGCTTACAGACCTATCAATTGTATAGACAAAATAATATTATAATGAAATAGAAATAAAATAAAAACGTGCAATAAGTATAGATACGCCTATAGGCGTAGGCACCTCTACCGAATGTGAGTACGATTCGTTTTTACCGGTTTTATATTTACGTGTAACATTATACCTTTTTGTTTGTTTTACCGCCGTGGTAAAACAAAACGGTAGGTTTAACAATGCACAAACTCGAGCATTAGACAAAAAACTCGGAAGTGCCTATCTACTCGATTTATATGACACTTTATATACATTGCTTGGGACGCGGTCATTTATAATATTTTATAAGGCACTCGAAACACCGACTAATGCGTATAACCACAATCGAGACAATAGATAATTCATTTTACGAGTTAATTAGAATAACATTTTACATAAGCGTAAAAATTTAGTCGTGAATAAAACGGCGATTCGTACTCCGGACAGCAGGGGGACACGAAAGCGGCCACGTGATGGGCGTTTAACGGCCTATGAATCGCAGTTCGGTGTCATTCGCAGTGACTTTAATGCCTGTCGACCCCGCCGGTACCAGTAGGTAGCCCATTTGCGACCGAGGGTGCGGTTCGTCTGGCCCCGTTTACACTGTGCATATATAATAATAATAATGATAATAATAATAATAATAATAATAATAATAGGTAATATACGTATACATTAAATGTCATTATTGCTATTACCGGTGCAATGGTCGCAGTGAACATGAAAAGTAATCGTTTTATGCATATATGTTTCCATAGCGAGCAAATTGTCATAACATTATATTATTGTGTGTGTTTGTATATTGTATTAATAAAAAAAATAAAATAAGTGACAGACATTTTGAACCTGCATAATATGTATGTCGTATGTGTAATGTGTATACGATTGTGTAGTAGTTGTTAAAAGGCAGCTAGCATACCTCTATAATACTACCTGCCTGCATTAAGAACGAATGGTCGGTAACAAGACGGTTTGTTGAATATTTGTAATTTAGATTAGTGTTTTTTAATTGTATACAATTATCTACCCGCGGGATGTATCATAATAATATAATTATAACACAGTTTTATATCATTATGTATGCACAATTGGAATCGAAAGAATTGACATAAATGTATAACCATATCATACGTTATGTGTTACAACCCTACTATAGTATGTATATTATTATGTACGCATATCGCACAATGAAACATCGATTTTTAATTGTCATGAATAAAAAACATTGCAAAAATACACTGAATATATAGGTCAACTATTATAATATTGTTGACCAATAAAATTATAATAAATAATAATACGCATTATAATAGAATACATTGTTATAGATAAAACGCACTTTTATAATATGTATATATTAATCATTTCGTTTATTGCAATAATAATAAAATGTAGTCTAGATTATTTTTGATGGCTCAATTACGGATCCCGTATTATACTATAATAGAACACAATGACAAAACATCTGACAAATTGACCTACGTTCAATTGCACAAAAGAAAATAATAACAATAGTAGGATTATTGTTATTTTTACATAGCACTTCATTTGGCATTTTTTAGACAATGATTTTCAAACTAGACATCAAGCCAGTTTCATTTGTTGTGTAATATTATAGTATTTATAATAAGCAATAATATATTATATTACATTATTATCGTATACAATATGCATATATATTAAATCGTCATCATGATTCAGGGTGTATGTATAACCAACGCGCCCTGTAGCGATGGGGAGAAGCTTTAACCCCGTCCGTTTTATCTGTTAATATATTTTATTTATTTATGTATGTATAATGTCTGCAGTTGGTTCTTGTTTTGATTAAAACAAATGCTGCAAAATTAACATAAACCATTTTATTACGCACACGCTAGAACATTATAGTAAAAATGTATCTCCGAATTTTCCTCGTTGTGATTACATATTATTGAAATTAAGGTTAGATTAGTCATTATCTTTAATAACAATTATAAAGAATATTATTATAATAATGTGCGTTATGTCAGAATAGTTATTTTTAATATTTGAATTTATAAGAAAATTAAATTTTTTTTAATGTTTTGAATGTTTATAATTATTAATAAGGCTCTAAAAAATAAAAATGTTAAAACAGGGTCTGACAAAACACAGATAATGTTGTTCTTTAAAATTGTTATAATAAGTAATGCATATTTTAAAGTTAATTTCAATAATTTAATCAGTTGGAGTGAAACATATATAAAGAAGTTTTAACTAATAAATTATACTTGTGTAAGAGAGATAAAAAGTTATAGTGTTATTATCCTGGTGCATATTATTATACTGTATTTATATTAAAATATTTCACAATTGACATCTAAGGAAACTCCATAATAAGAACTTACATTTCAACAAAAATAAGTTAATTTTTGGCAAGCACTTCATCCTAAATAAAAATTAAAAATAGTACCTACGAACACTAAAGCTTTATTAAATTTAGTCGGTTTGTAATGAACAAGAAATATGATTAACTTCAAATATGTGTACTTGTATTG